>SJYX01000358.1:10486-32327 GCA_006410675.1 Oreotragus oreotragus
TTCTCCAGGCAAGAACACTAGAGTGGGTTGCCATTTCCTTCTCCAATACATGAAAGTGAAAAGTGAAAGTGAAGTTGCTCAGTCGTCTCCGACTCTTAGCGACACCATGGACCACAGTCTACTAGGCTCCTCCATCCATGGGATTCTCCAGGCAAGAGTACTGGAGTGGGGTGCCTTCTCCATACAGTTTACCTCTTCTAAAAATGAAAAGTTTGAGTTTCATATAACGAGAGAATTAAAACAGTCTATTGGTTATTGAAGTGAAGTCGCTCAGTCGTGTCCGACTCTTTGCGACCCCGTGGACTGTAGCCTGCCAGGCTCCTCTGTCCATGGGATTCTCCAGGCAAGAATATTGGAGTGGGTTACCATTTCCTTCTTAAGATGTCTCTATCATCCTTCTTATATTTTGTATATTTTGAGTTATACTGTTGAATAAGCAGTTGCTTTGAAAAAGTTTGGTACCTGGCTAAAAATGATCAAGTAACAGTTTAAATTTGCAGTTGATTCAATCATCTGGCAATAAAGTGACAGTTGAAACAAAAATAAAAAATAAAAACCAGAAGAGCGAGAGGAAGCAGGCAGGAGGGCTTCGTGAGGGGCAGATGATCAGCAGGATGTCTGAAACAAAAGTACATCCAGGAAGCTGGGCGGTCTGCTGTCCAAGCAGCCAGACCCAGACCCAGACGTCATTAATTGCTCTCCAAGCCCTGCACTCGCATCGTGCTCCAGCCCCATTCACAGCTCTACTGTGTTCTCCACGTCTGGAAGCAGCTCTCCGGATACAGCCCTGACACGCGTCTGATGGTCCCATCCAGGCACCTCTTCCCTGACCAAGAAAGCCGGGATCTTCACTACTTTACAGCCCACACATGGGGCATCACTTAGGATAGGCTATTGGTGGTTCAGTGCCCAAGAGGATTTTTTTTCTCTCTAGTTTAGAAACTCACAGGACTTCCTTTTGAACTACAAGTGTTTTGTTGGGCTCTGAGTGCAGGATCTCAGTCAAAGGGTTGAAAGCTAGGTCCAGATTATGAAGATAAAATAAAGAAACAAAGTCAGTGCAGTACCTAAAGACAGAAGAGATATCCTTTGGAATATAAGAGGGAGAAAAGGACAATGACCTAAAAATATTCAGCTCCTCCTGTCTGGTTCTATCAGACCGATTTGTATGTGAGCAGAGAAGCAGGACATACATAAAAGAATCATAGAAGAAAAAATGAACCACAGTCTGTCTTTTGGCCCCATAATTGTGTTTCAGACATAAAAATGAGACTGTCCCCTTATACAGAATCTCTGATGTCCACGTTTGAATAATAGATGTTCCCAATTATTACTAAAAGTGTCACCTCTGAAATACGAGGGCCACATACCTGTGAGGCCATCAGCCTTCTAGGCATACACTGAGGACTGGGATTCCTTGTTTTGTTTTCCCTTATCTTTCCTCCCCCTTGAATGAGAGCAAATGTGTCTGTACTGTTCACCAGCCTGCACAGAAATGTGATGTCACCTAAGCTAGGTTTTCAGGTGTTCCTTTTTTTCCAGCACGAGAAAAGAAAATAGATGACACCACAAGTTTAATACTAATTGATTTATTACCTGCCTAAGCAAATCCCAGGCAGTGCAATGGCAGGCTCAGGCTTAAAGCAAATGATTTACAAGATAATGTTTGACTCTGCGAAAGGGTAATCAGACCCAGATACAATGGATGATAGGATAATTGAGAAGAAATAAAAGAGGATAAATTGCCATGTGCTAATGAGTTTACAGGCCCTAATGGGAAGGACATCAGTTTTAACACTCGGGTTATGAGCTGGGAGCAAGTCTTTTTCTCCATCCAAGCCCCCTACCTCCTTCAACTGCTGAAGATGTAGTGCTGAAGCAAACCAAGATTAATGGTATCCCACTCATTTACTTAACCATTCTTTACACCTCAGACAGCTTCCTGTGTTAAACACATAGGGCTGTGGTGCTTATTTTTTAAAACCAACTTTACTCCAAGCAGTTCCTGTCAGCATATGCTGCTTACCCAACACTGCCTGGATAAAAATGGTTTTGGCTCAACCACTTGGGCAACAACTCTTCTGCCTCCAGGGTCCCCAGGGGTGCCTCGAAGCCTGATGAGCCGATGCCGTTATCTGCAAGCCTTTTGGCCTCTCAGAGAATATTCTGAACCATTTAAGCATCCTGGGTGCACTCACATTTGGAAATGGTCGCCTGAGCAGCAATCACGTCTCGCCTCATGATTCATTTTTATATCTCACTCACCCGCCATCCCACATCACCAGCAAGGACCGGTGACACTTTATTGGTATTTTTGATTACTGCTATAGCCATCTGAATTTTTCACAGGATGGGGGCCTCTGGTCCAAATGAAGCCACACACTGAGCGAAGGGGACAGGCTGTAGAGAAATAAAAGAGCGGTGTGAGCAGAGTGGTTGGGAAGGAATGTGGAGCGAGGCACTTCCTGGGAGACAGAGAAACTATTCCTTGTAGTGTTCTCACCAAATCAAGGTTAATACGATGAATCGTGACACCGACACGTCTTCGCCTCGCAGAAAGGCAACTCGAGCGCCACACTTAAACATGTCTGAGTGATGACTCAATTCCCTTACACAAAAGTCAAAGGAGCACATAGCCAAACGGCCATGTCTACCTGTACGGAGAAGGCTGCTTGAGCATCTCACCTCTGCCGGGGAAATCTGAGAGCTCACTTTGTATTTCCTCATGGAAAGTGTCCAAACAGGACACTTCTTCATAGGAGTTGATTTGATGTTATAGTTAGATCCTAAAACAACATTCAGTGATTCCTACTCAAACCAAAATTATTTTCCTGACCTGGCATTTTGTGAAGCAAGGTTTCAGGGATGATTTGAGACTGACATTCTGGCAATTTCTGAACCAAGCAGTGTCACTGTAAGACTACAGGCAATATTACTTTTCTACTCTGTACATGAGATTTTAGGAACATCTGGTTGTTTCCAGTTTCCAGCACTACTAAAACTTCACTGGTTCATGTTAATTTAGAGAAACCAGTAAAATCATGGTAAGTTTATCATACTAGTTTATACTTTACTAGATACTTTTATCAGAAAAAGTGACTGGATAATACAGGAAGGCTGTTTATAGTTCTCTGCTCTTACTGAAAACATCTGCAGTCATGTAGAAGGATTTGTTCAGCCTAATCCATAGCTAAGATTCATTTAAGGAGGATGGTAACTGTTTATGTAGAAGCAGACGATTCTAACAAACTCTTCAGGCTTGCCTCCTCCTGCGGTCCCCTGTCTGCCCAGCCCCCGCCCCCACAGCCCCTCCACTCCCCAGATAAGTTCTGCTTTCCCTTATCTTGGGCTTTCTGGTGGCCTCAGACAGTAAAGAAGCTGTCTCAACGTGGGAGACCCTGGTTCAATCCCTGGGTCAGAAAGATCCCCTGGAGAAGGGAATGGCTACCCACTCCAGTGTTCTTCCCTGGAGAATTCTGTGGACAGAAGAGCCAGGCAGGCTACAGGCCATGGGGTCTCAAGGAGTTGGACACGACTGAGTGACTAACACTTTCCCTTACCTTACAACTTTATTCATTAATCCTTTACATAACAAACTATTCTTCCGTATACTTAGGGTCACCTCCAATCCAAGCCACCTAGCTTGGTTAAATTCTCACAGTTTCAGTGATGCTCCACCCTATATTATCTGTGCAGAAGTTTCTCGTGCTGGGCAGTACAGAACCATCTGACACTGGGGTCCATAAATGCTCTGAAAGACTAAAGATGATCATTTTAACCCTTTAGGCTGCTGCAGTCCTTTTCCAAAAACTTTTAAGAATGCATTTTCTCTATGGCCAAGATAAAGGAGTCTAATTTCTCAGGCAGATAAACTGAGTCTGAAGAGTTGCTCTGTGGCTTCCGAAGGTCACACAAGGAGCAGAAAACCTGGGAACAAGTCCTGGGATCTCTGACTCCCACGTTCCCTTTGGGAACACTAGACAATACAGACACCCTCCATGAACTGAATCCAAAAATTGTAAAAGATAAGTTGTTTCCTTATATTGTTCAAAGAGGAAAAAAAAGAATAGCTTTCCCACAGAGAGCAAACAAATAGTGAATGGGCCCTCTCTTCATCCTATAGAGTTCTATGTGAGAATGTTTTTTTTTCTTATGTGAATTTTTTAAAAGTCCATTTGGATTGCCGCCTAACACAGAACATTTCAGAACAGACCTATTTTTTGTCTAAACAATAGAAGTATTGCGTCATAGACTTTCGGAGTTGGAAAAGCCCTTGCAGATTGTGGAGTTCAACACCGTCATTTTACAAATTAAGAATCAGAAAGATTAGGCAGCATAGACATGTTTACAAGTTGTTCAAAACAGAGGCAATTAAAATAAATTACAAGGAGACTAAATCTATCTGTATGAACACTCCAATTATTCTAGGGAAAAAAGTACAAGGATGTGTTATCCGAAGCACATTTATTATTTTACACGGTAAGACATAACATCTGCCCTCCCAAAGGCAAAGCAAATCTGCTAAAAGAGAGAAAATCACACTGACAGTGGATTCAGTGGCGCTATGTATGAGAAATTGAATAAATATCAGTAGATTTCCCCAACTCCTGCCCACGACCAATCCATTACAGATTCCATAGACCCAGGTTTAATCAATAGTTAAAAGAAGAAATGGAAGAGGTTAGCATGATAGCAAAGCTTAAAACAACAAAGTGATGGAATAAGAAGAGAGTCAAAACCATGCATGGAGAAGAAACAGATAACTCACAGGAAAGTCTGAAATATATGAAAGATCACGTTCCAAGTTNTTCCATAGACCCAGGTTTAATCAATAGTTAAAAGAAGAAATGGAAGAGGTTAGCATGATAGCAAAGCTTAAAACAACAAAGTGATGGAATAAGAAGAGAGTCAAAACCATGCATGGAGAAGAAACAGATAACTCACAGGAAAGTCTGAAATATATGAAAGATCACGTTCCAAGTTCAGGTTCCAGTGGGCCAGGGCCCTCTTTCTAGTACTCCTTGTCTTTTACTGGGTTGCCTGCCTTCCTTCATGTGCCTCTCAGCCAGTAAATCTGCAGCCTTAGAAGCCGGCTCCCGGAGAAAACTAAAGCTCTTTCTAAAATAGACAAGCAGTTGCACCAAAAGGACCCTCTCCCAAGGACCTGGCATATTGATACTGGACACACAGCACAGCTGTTCAGTTCTTCTGGATCTGGAACTTCTACTGCCCCCTCCACCTCCCTTATTTTATTATTTTGAGAGAAATTAATTGAGAAACTGTAAAATGAGTAACCTTAAGATAATTCAAACTGGTCTCATCAGACTCATCATCTGGGACAGAAATGNTTCAGGTTTGAACATAGCCATCTTCTGTTAGAGTGAAGTTCTAAAATTGTGGCATTAAGAACTCATGTCTTCAACGTGATGGGATCTGAAAGTAAATCTTAGAGAGAGAAGAAAGAAGAGTACTGTCTAGATAAAAATTATATTAAAAACCAGAATGCTGAATAGAGAAGGAAATCACGTAGGAAAATATTAGCCCATTCAAAACAATCTATAATGAAACCATACCGAAAAGCAGGGGAAAGGACCCATCTTGATAGTCAACCGAGATGAAAGATATTATAAATGAATGTCCAATAATGAACTTAAAAATTAAGTTGTAAAAAAAACTGAGTAGTTTTTTAAAACTTAAATCCAAGCATCTAGATTTTTCTCTTTTTCTCTTTTTCTGTGTTTTGGCTGCTCTGCCAGGGACTGAACCCAGGCCCTCAGCAGTGAAAGCGAATTCTCTAGATTTTTCAACTTCAGTTCCTGAGAGTGTTAAAATTTCTTTGGTCGTCATCTTTTATCACTTAAATATTAAAATATCTATTGAAAACTAGAATTAATTATTGGAAAAATGTATCTGGATGCATCTAGATAATAAACATCAAAGTGGTTTCAATTGTTATCAACCTGGCTAAGAAAGAGACTTCCTCCTTCAAGAGAAGCTCCAAGCCCAGAGCTGTCAGGTATATTTAGCATATGTCTGCAGGCCAAGTCACTTGAGTTGTGTCCGACTCTGTGTGATGCTGTAAACTGTAGCCTGCCAGGGTCCTCTGTCCACTCCAATAAAAAAAGAAAAAAGGAACCCTTGGATTGTAGCCCACCAGGCTCCTCTATCCTTGGAATTCTCCAGGCAAGAATACTAGAGTGGGTAGCCATTCCGTTCTCCAGGGGATCTTCCTGACCCAGGAATTGAACCCTGGTCTCCTGCATTGCAGGCACATTCTTTACCACTGAGCTATCTGGGAAGCCCCTGAAGATATAATACATAAATACAATGGAATACTCCTCAGGTATAAAAAGAACAAAATAATGCCATTTATAGCAACATGGAAGCAGGTGTCATCTTAAAAAGGGGTTGCATCACTGTGAATAAGTCTGACCCTAAAATAAGGAAGAAAAATCTTACTTTAAGTAACTGGTACTACTAATTTTATCAGTGGTAAAATTTTTTTTAAAATAGTAAATCATTTTCAATAATCCATAGGAGTAGGCTTATAATCTTAGGTATATGATTGAATCAGTATTAAGATCTTATAGAATGAACGTAATACAATACTTATGCTTTATTGTGAATGATTCCTGGAATATACTAGGAAGCTATCCCCATTCTATTTAAATTACAAGTAATTACAAAAGATAGTTGAGGTCCTCTATAGTTACTGTGTATAAAGGGATTCTTTCTTAACTCACTTGTGTTTGCTTTCACCTCTGGCACACATTTAGACTTTGTACTTTCCATACCAGTTTTTCTTTTGAAGCATCTTTGTTGAAGTGTAGTTTACATACCATAAAAAGTCACCCATTGTAAGTGTACATCGCAGTGGCTTGCAGTAAATTTATACAGTAGTGAAACTTTCTTTATAATCCACTTTGAGAACATTTCCATTATCCCCAAAGGTACTGTCATACCTGTGTGCATTCCCTTCGGTGAGGTTATTATTACCTTTTTGTTATATGATTAGCGTGTCCGCCAATACTTTCTCTCTCACTCCTCTTTGCTTTGTCTAGTTGTTATATCTAGTTTTTATGTTTTATTTTGGTTTCTTTTAACCTTGAGTTATTACTCAATCAAGCGACCTTGTTATGAAGTCTTCTAAGGGAATCAGATGACCGTTCTTAGTTCACAGGCATGGGACCACTATGATTCCATCCACTTCTAGGCTTCTTACCCTCTGTGGCTGTTAGTACACAAATTGCTGCTCGTGGTGGGGAGCTGCAACACGTGTAGAGAGATAGTGTCTGAAGGGTCCTCTCAAGTGGAGGAATCTGACTGCTGTGTCCTTCGCTGTGTGCCTGCAGTTTGCCCTTGTTATAAAATCCAGCAGATCAAAAGGCTCTGCGGGTAAGGAGGGGAAAGAGTGAGGAAGGCACATGTGTGTGTTTCATCTTCTCTCTTTATGTAGGAAGAATGGTAACCTCCCCTCTCCCTTGAAGGGAAAAGGTAAGGAGACTGCAGAGGATTCAATGTGATGTTCTTGGGAGGGAGAAATAATTGAGACAACAGAGCTTTGTGACATTGAAAGAAAACCACTTCGTCTGCAGAGAGCAAAAATGAAGTTGCTTGCTCTTTATCCCATTTTCTCCGTTTTGTAAAGAACTCAGTAGAATAAGACACAGCAGGCTCTATGCAGCAACTTGAAGTATGACACCAGGATCCTAGAGCCTTATCTATATGGTTCACAGGAAAAAGGAAGTTTGAATATGTTTGGGAGCTTTGAGGCCCAAGTCATAATAATACACTAGAAATTAATGCACGTAAACTGTTTAAAGTTGTAAAATTAGAGTCCTGCAGAAAAATAAAAGCAATAAATTAGATCAAAGCGCTGCTGGGAGAGAAAATCTATGCAGATTACACAATAGAAAAAATGATGAAAAGTTCCTTGGTGGCTCAGATGGTATAGAATTCGCCTGCAATGAGGAGACCTGGGCTCGATCCCTGGGTCGGGAAGATTTCACTGGAGAAGGGCATGGCGACCCACTCCAATATTCCTGCCTGGAGAATCCCCGTGGACAGAGGAGCCTGGCAGGATACAGTCTGTGGGGTTGCAAAGAATCGGAAACTGTTGAGCGACTAAGCACAAATACTGATACAGGAGAAACACTCTCGCCTCAGATTCAGGAACTATGATTTTAATTCTTACTCTGAATTAGCCTACAAAAATCTTACAAAGATCACTTAGCTAAACTGGGCCTCAGTGTCCTCATGTAACAGAAAACAATTCACTTATGTCTATCATATCTGAGATTCTTTTGGGCTTTAAAATTTCATAAGGAGATGGCAGCTGAGCACTTGAAAAGGTGTTCATCGTGGGCCATTAGGGAAATGCAAATATTAGCATACCAAGATGCCACCACACACCTATCTCAGTGACTAAAAGAAAAAAAATAACAATACCAAAGGCACTCGAGAATACAAACTGGAGAGAGAGACAGATATGGAGGGAATGAACTTAAATGCAAAGATAAAATAATTTTCTCCTTTGGATCTCAAAAGGAAGATTCAGTCACAACCTGAAGCTTAACTAAACTCTTTGGATAATTAAGCCTAGAATAAAAACTGCTGCTACAAATTCTACCTGATTATGTGATCTCTTCTGGAACTGAGACTCAGCTTGAGTCCCCCATGTTGGTGTTTGCCGTTATTCCCCCTCCCCCTCAAAATTTCCAGGTCTTAGAAGGGGGAATAAGGTAAAATGCATTTATGATAAATGAGTTTCAGATGTGCAAAGTCTCCATCAGTGGCTCAGAGTCTTGATTACTGTAGCTTTAAACAAAGTCCTGTAATGTAAGTCCTCCAGTTTTGTTCTGCTTCTTCAAAGTTGTTTTGTTTGTTTAGGTCCTTTTAATTTCAAAGTGAATTTTAGTTTATCAACTTCTACACAAAAATCTCCTGGGGTTTTGATTGGGATTTCACTGAATCTATAGATCAATTTCAGGAGCATTGACAGTGTAATAATACTGAGTCTTCTAAACTGTGAGCATGGCATCTCTCTCCATTTATTTAGATCTTCTTTACTATCTGTCAGTTTTGTAATTACAGTTTATAGGTCTGGCAAATCTTTTCTCATATTTATCCCTAAGTATTTTGTATTTTAAATGTTATTTTTAGGCCGATTCACGTTATATGGCAGAAACCAACACAACTCTGTAAAACAATTATCCCCCAATTAAAAATAAAATTTTTTAAATGTTACTTTTGAAATTTCAATTTCCAGTTGCCTATTGTCAGTGTGTAAAAGGGCTTCCTAGGTGGCTCAGTGATAAAGAATCCACCTGCCAATGCAAGAGACTCAGGTTTGATCCCTGGGTTGGGAAGATCCCCATTTTTTTTTTTTTTTTAATTCGAATACCTTCATGTAAGGTTTATTGTTGTAGAGGAATAAGTAAGATTCACCAGTGAAAGTAATTAAAAATGTAGTAGAATCAAGCATATTCAAGTATGTCATTTGTAAAGGTGACATTTCACAACTGCTGTGGAACTAGTAATTTCATACAAAATCTTAACAGCCAGGTTGACATATTAGGTTTGAGATACCTATTAGATTGGGGAGATGTCTGAGCTAGAGATAAAAATTGAGGATATCACCAAAAGCCAGAGCTGAGGTAGAAAGGTCCGTGGGCTGAGCGAAGTTGTTCAGTTGCTAAGTCATGTCCGATTCTTTGCAACCCGATAGACTGCAGCACACTAGGGTTCCGTGTCCTTCACCACCTCCTGGAGCTTGCTCAAACACATGTCCATTGAGTCGGTGATGGCATCCAACCGTCTCATCCTCTGTCATCCCCTTCTCCTCCCGCCTTCAATCTTTCCCAGCATCAAGGTCTTTTCCAATGAGTCAGTTCTTCGCATCAGATGGCCAAGGTATTGGAATTTCAGCTTCAGCATCAGTCCTTCCAATGAATATTCAGGGTTGATTTCTTATATTCCTTANCCTTCTCCTCCCGCCTTCAATCTTTCCCAGCATCAAGGTCTTTTCCAATGAGTCAGTTCTTCGCATCAGATGGCCAAGGTATTGGAATTTCAGCTTCAGCATCAGTCCTTCCAATGAATATTCAGGGTTGATTTCTTATATTCCTTAATTCAGAAGTTGAGCCGTTGAAGATATAGCAAAGGAGACTGAGCGAGGGAGCCTGGGAATTAGGAGGAAATTCAGTGTGGAAAGTCATGTGGAGAAATTTCTCTAGCAGGAACTAATCCCCACACCAACTGTTGGTCTCTGAAGACAAGAGCTAAGAATTGATCGTTGAGTATGACGATGTAGAAGCCTTCAGGACCTTGACGAAAGAGCAGTTTCAGGGATATAGGGAGGCCACAGCCTGATTTAAGGGGACTTAAGAGACAAATGGGAGAAAAACAATTGGAGATAGCATTCATAGATAACTTCCAAGGGGTCTTGCTCTAAAGGTAGAAAAACAAAGTGGAAGCTGGAGAAGACTGTGGTCAGAGAGGACTTTTGCTGTCCTTTTAAGATAAAAGAATTTACAAAAATGTACACACACGCCTTGGGAATGAGATCAGAGGAGAAAGCGTGATGTCAGAGAGGGAGGGAAGAGTGGGTGGGACCATGTCTTTGTCTGGGAAGAGGGACTGGGATCTACTCCGTGAAGTGGTGGGACCTTAGAGCAATGGGGAGTGCAGCCACTGTCACAGGAAGGAGGCAGGAGAACGTGGGACAGAGGCAGATAGGTGGGGAGATGTGGAAGGCAACAAAGGACTCATCTGGGTGCTTGAGCTTTCTCGGTAATAAAAGCAGGGTCATCAGTGCCAAGTGAGGGCAGGGGAGAAGGTACGGAACAGTCATTGGATGAATGGATTGCAGAGAGATGGACGCCAACACTGAAGGCTCGTGTGAGCTCAGTAATCGTGAACTCAGAGGGAAAGCAGGTGGCGTAATTTTCTGTTTTCGTCTACCTGCATTCAACTGCACGGGTGCAGGTGCAGAGCAGGCAGTGTTGGTTTATTCAGGTTTAGGTTTTCTCAGATGACTCTGAGGAGGTGAGAGAAGGCAGAAGAGTGAACTGAAGCCGGTTTAAGGGACAGGTGAGGCCATGGGGCGGTGAGGGGCGGGGAAGGGGCAGTAGGGTCAGCCTCAGATGGAAGAATTTGTAAGGGTTGACGTATGAGAGGGATGAAGGGGTGGGCTCTTAGGTTTGAGATTGCAGAGGGCTTTTACTCCTGACCGGATAAAAGCCAAGAGTGGGGGGAGAGGAAAGCACACAACCGGAAAGCCAGGGTTTGGGAAGGATTATTTATGTGGATACTGAATTTACGCTTAGAACCTGAAGCCTGGTCTCTTATTTTCTAATGTCCTTTGCTGCCATTGGACTGACAACATGTTTAGGGTTCTTACTCAGCAACAGTTTCATATTTTTTTCATGGTTTCTGTGTCTTAATCCTGAATGCTCTGAGATTTTCTTTGTGTTGTCTTTTAGTTTTTCTGTTGCATTTAAATTTTTTTTGTGACTTCTTTTTAAAATTCTGTGTATTATAAATATCCCCAGCCACAACTCATTTTTCTTCTTATTTCCATCATTTTTAATGACCTTAAGAGTCCATAGTATGAATTTTTACAATTTATTCAGTTCTCCTGCTGGGGTTATTCTGGTTGTGTCAGTTCTGTCTCCACAAACCAGGCTGCTTATCTAGCCTTGGATATTGCATTTAAAATTTTAACCTGACATTTTATGTCTTACTTTCAAGAGTTCTTTCTTGCTTCTGATTAACTTTTCATAGCATCCCTTTCTTGGAAAAAAACTGAGTTTTTGATAATCTGTGTGATTTTTTTATGCCACATATAGTTCATGCATCACAATATGGTTCTTTTTCTCCAGTCAGTTCCCCTCTGCACTCAGTTATTATATTTTTACACATAACCTTTCCCCCAAATGATGAAATACATTGTGCATTTAGTTAACATTTAAATGTCTTTTCCTTTTAGGTATCAAAAAGTAAAGATGGAACAGAACAAAGTGAAACTGTATCACCATCCGAAGATGAAATGTTCTCCTGGCCAGGTCCCAAAACAGTTATGTTGAAAAGAACATCTCAAGGCTTTGGTTTTACTTTGAGACATTTTATTGTTTATCCCCCAGAGTCTGCGATTCAATTTTCATTTAAGGTAAGAAAAGTAATTAAAGTAGAACACAAGGCAGTTGCTGTCTCCTTGTCTTCCTCTCATTCTCCTTCTGTCTTTTAAGGATTAAGTGTTATTGGGTTGGTCAAAAAGTTCCTTTGGGTTTTTCCATAACATGTTATTTTGGAAAAACTCAAACAGACTTTTTGGCCAACCCAGTCTGTTTGCATTTTTATTATATTCTTTCCCGTCTTTTAGATATATTCCTATCTTCTGGAACAAAATTTAAATCTCCTCTGAAAGATCATACTAAGTTTGAACTATGTATCTTTTTTTACTATCACTTCTAATTCTAAACTTCATTCTGCTTTTTCTGATATCTAGAAAAGGGATAAGTTTTCTGGGCAGAGCATGCAGAGGGAATAGTTCATTAAAATATCTGGATAGTTGTAGAGTTATTGGAATTAGATTCATGCTCAACTTTCAGATATGTAATATGATGGCAAGTTGAAATTTAAAAACATAGCTTCTCACTGAAGTGAGTTACACTGATAGGCTTCGACCTATAGGAACACGATCTAATAAAAGGCAAATGGAATCACTGTAATGGCAGCTGACATGCTGAGTACTTGTTCTGTGTTCTTTATTATTCTTTATGAGCATTATCTCACTTTATTATTAGCCCCATATAACAGAAGTGGAGACTGATCTGAGTCATGTAATGAGTAAGTGGTGGACCTAGGATTTGAATTTGGCCAACGTGAATGCCTGATGCTTAACTATTGCACAACAGTGTAATGGAAATAATGACATTCAGAAGACTTGGGGGACTTTGACCAAGACACTTAACTTCTTCTGGGCTCTAGATTTCCATTCTAATTCAAGGGAATTGTACTAGAAGATTTGAAAGTCTCTTCTAAATCTAAATATCTATGAATCTAGGACTGTCTTTTATAACATAGTGTCATATTGCTTCTGAAGACAACATAGTTTTTAAACTGTATTTTTCTTGGAAAATATCTTATAAACTTTTAAAACTACTAAAGAATTTTTAAGAGTTATGAATTATTGCTACCTTTGGAATTTAAACTGACCAGATTGGTGTTCCTAAAATGTATAAAACAGTTGAACTGGATTCCCTAAACATCTACTTTACCTTAAAAAATACCTTAAGTAGTATAACTTAGATACTAGGTCACATAAGAGAGTAATCGAATCCCTTGCTGTAATTACATACTAAGGAGAATTTTGTTTTTGTCTTTAGGTTTTGTTTTGAAGAAGAGTATTAGATCGTGATATAGAGAGTACAGATTTTAAAAGATAATTTTACCAAACATAGGTTTAAATGCATTGTTATTGTTGGAAAATATTTCTAGAAATTTCAGTGGCTCAATGTAACTGTAAGCAGCACAGTCTTTGGAGTCAAAAGAGTCTGGATTTGAGTCCTATCTCTGCTCTTTGTCAGCTTTGTGTCCTTGAATGAGTCTCTTAACAGACAGTGACAGCACCTTCCTCATGGGTGGCTGGGTTGATTAAGTGATATAATACATGTAAAACAGCACAGAAATTGGCAGACAGTAATTGCTCATTAAACCTCAGTGATTAATGCGGTTATTTATCACAGATGTTCTTGCAAATAGGTCTCAGTCTTATAACTTTTACATGGAAAATGTGTATTGAAATCTTTTCAGTTTGAAAACTTATTCATCCACTTCAAAGGTGTGTATAAAAATGAATATTTTAGAGCTTTCAGAAACTGTACCATTAATACAACAGTGTCTTTATTATGTTACGTAGCTGGCAACCTTGTTGCCAGAACAGTCTCAGAACAGAGGTTGTAACCAGGAAAAAAATTACGTATTTGGGCAGCCAAAATAAAGGTCAAAAATTACATTACAAATTATCAGCCCTTCAGTAAATGTTTATTTTTCTTTCCACAGTACATTGTACATCGTACATTGCTTTTCATATGCTACTCAACAAATATTTGAATAAATGCATTTTTATGCTACATTTTCAAAATTGCTTTTCTAATTTCCCAGCTAGAGGTAGACAACATGGCAAGACAGCATGGTAGCAATGAATGCAACCAAGTAGATAAACCTCAAAGTTTTAAAGATATAGCAATTTGGAACCAACTTATCCAAAGATAGTTCTGAGTGCTGTAATAGCCTTAAAAGGCATATTTTTTAAGGTTTAGTACATAAGGGATGAACCAACCTGGCCCTCTCTTCCAGGTACTAGCCTCATCCCTACAGTTGCCCGCTTCTGACAGCTCTCCTTGGATTCTGTTTTAGACAGCTTACACTCAGTATGTCAGAAACTGAACATCTTTTGTCCTCCTTCAGTTGGCTTTACCTGAAGCTTTTCCATCTCCATGCATGACAGCTTCATCCTTCTGGCAAAAGGCATTGTTGGTGAGATTGTAGTTGGCACATTTTCAGGAGAGCAATTTGAATTTAGTTGAGCCTTGCTGTGACTTTACCAGTTTTAAACATGCATTCACATGAATTTATACTTTTTGTTTTGTAGGATGAAGAAAATGGCAACAGAGGAGGTATGTTTATAAAAGTTTTAATTTTTCTCTGATAGTTTTTCTACTCATATCCTACCGTTCTTTAAGTAACATTCAATGAGATGATTTAGTTTTTGGAGTCCATGTATAAAAGAATCTCTAGATGTGAAAGTCATAAAAATTAAACATTTTACTGTAGTCTTCAAAATTTTTTGGATTCCTTTGTGTCACCATGATCTGAATGTGTGATGATTTTATTGTCAATTATATATTAGTGTTATGTAGGGGAACATATCATGGTTCTAAGGAAAGTAATTCTGAGTTTTTTTTTAATGCAGTTAGTAGTCTTATAAATTTAGTGATTTGGTGTGTGTTTTATTTACTAGATTTATTGGTTCAAATATTGAGAAATATTTTTATCCTTCCAGTTACTCTTGATTTGAACATATTTAATAGGCTTGAAAGGAAAATCAGCCTAGGGATAGGGTTATTTCATAAAAACTGCCATTTTTATTTTTGTTTTATTTTTATATGAACTTCAATGACTTAAAATTTATACACAATAAAACACACCTATTTAAAAAACTTGATTTCTAGATAATTTTAGGTGTTTAAAAACTTGTAAAAATAGTGATGAGTTTCTGTATACTCTTTCTTTCAACTTCTCCCAATGTTAAAAACATAACTATGGTACAACTAAGAAAATCGAGATATTAGTATTGGTATGGCGCTCCTCTCTAAACTGCAAAATTTATTTGGATTTTGCCCCTTTTCTGTTCCCAGATTTCATATTGCATTCACTTTTTACGACCCCTTGATTCCTGTAGTCTGTGACAGCTTCTGTCTTCCCTTAAAATCCGTAGCCTTGAAACTTTGGTTTTTTTGTACAGTGTTCTTCAGTTTGGTTTTGTCCGATGTTTTCTTATCTTTTGTTTGAAGTGATGCCTTTTTAGCAAGAATACCTATTTGCACCAATTAAATGTATTGTTTACTTAAGGTTTTGTTTTGATAAGTACATCACTTGGGAAACCACCAGTCCAATCAAGGTGTGATTCTGAAAAGAACCTTTCCCTCATCCGTAAAATTCCCTTGTGCCACTGTGCCGTCAACACTGCTGGCCCTAGACAACCACTGATCTGCTGTACGTCACGATAGATGAGTTTTGTGTCTTCCCAAATTTCTTATAAACAGAAAATACAATGTGTACTCTTTTTTCCCCTTCACTTGGCATGTTTTTTTTTTTTTTTTTTTCCAAAAAGAGTATAGTCGCTTTACAGTGTTGTGTTCGTTTCTGCTGTATAGGAAGGAGAATCAGCCACGTGTATACATACATCCCCTCTTGGATTTCCTTCCCATTTAGGTCACCACAGTAGGTGCTGTAATGCTATACAGTAGGTTCTCATTAGTTACCTGCTTTATGCATAGTAGTATATGTATGCTGAGCCCAGTCTCCAAATCCATCCCACACCCTGTCATAGTACTTTTGAGGTTCACCATATTGTACATGTAGGTACTAATAGTACCCCTTTTTATTTTTTCCTGAGTGGTTTTCCCCTGCCTGAATAGGCCATGCAGTGTTCATCCTCTCCCCAGCTGATACACCTTTGTAATAGCATCTCTGATTTGAGGTGTTATGTTCAGGGTTCAAATGAGAGGAAAGTGGTTTCCTTCATTATTTTTCACACTATGAAAAATAATCTGAGTGTGCAGGCTGAAGTAGGACCCTTCATAGTTATCACCGTAGTGCAAGATGGGCCCCTCCTGTGTCACCATCTGTCATGCTCCAGGGCTCAGGATGGATTCCAAATGTTACTTGGCCTCAGTGGCGAAAGGCAAAACTGACAGAACCAGCATCAGCATGAGAAAGACGAGGGTGCTTTGTCTCTCCATCACCCTACGGATTGATGTGCTAATGCCTGGGCTACTTACTGGACACTGCACCTAGAGTTGAACGCCGCTCATGTTCTAGTTTTCACTGGGAAAGGTATAAATGTAGAAGGGCTTAGTTGTAAAACTGTACTCTGCAGATGATTATATTTCTGACATATCTGTTCACTGAAGTGAGCAGGCTTCATTATGTTTTGACTGGACAGAATAAAACATTTATAAGGGAAAACTTGAAAGATACAGATCCAGCTGAAGATTTGAATTGACATGAATAAGTGAGACTGAAAGGTGTGGTCTGCTGGGAAAATTTACAGTTTAAATACTGTTTATTAATTTATATTTAACTCATTGAAAAAAGAATTTGTGTTCACATGCATGTATTATACTAAGATAAAAATGAGATTAAAACATTCATGGGGGAGAGGGAAAAGTGGTCCAGTTGTGTACGACTCTTTATGACCCCTTGGGCTATACAGTCTGTGGAATTCTCCAGGCCAGAATACTGGAGTGAGTAGCCTATCCCTTCTCCAGCAGATCTTCCCGACCCAGGAGTTGAACTGGACTCTCCTGTATTGCAGGTGGGTTCTTGACTAACTGCGCTATAAGAAAAGCCCCATCTTTTCATGGGGGAACACATGACTTAAACTGACACTCAGGAGGTTTAGTCCACATGAACCTGTGCTGAAGATCCTACACTGTTATCAAAGACAGGCTGTAAAGTCGCTTTTAAGCTTTCCCAGTGGGGGAAAAAAGAGGGAAAGAAGGAAGGATTATTACTTAAGGATAAGGATTAGCTGAGGATTCACAGTTACTGTCTGCAATGCAGGAGACCTAGGTTCTATCCCCGAATTGGAAAGATCCCCTGGAGGAGGGCATAGCAACCCACTCCAGTGTTCTTGCCTGGAGAATTCCATGGACAGAGGAGTCTGGTGGGCTACAGTCCATGGGGTCGCAGAGAGTAGGACATGGCTGAGTGACTAAGCACAAGGATTCATGTTGTCCATGAGAAAACAACATCTGGTTTGNGATCCCCTGGAGGAGGGCATAGCAACCCACTCCAGTGTTCTTGCCTGGAGAATTCCATGGACAGAGGAGTCTGGTGGGCTACAGTCCATGGGGTCGCAGAGAGTAGGACATGGCTGAGTGACTAAGCACAAGGATTCATGTTGTCCATGAGAAAACAACATCTGGTTTGCACTGAAGTCTGAGACAGATTTCTCCTGTGGTTCCTCATAATGGAAACAAAGATAATGTAGTAGGTAACATATTACATGAATATTTTTAACAAATTCCTCAGTGTAAGTTGATTTCAAAAGCCTGTGGTCCAGTCTGGTCTAAAGAACTTCTCAACTGGGGACAGATGTTCTCCCAGGGGATACACAGAACATCAGTTGACATTTTTGGTTGTCACAGTTGCGGTGGTGGGGAGGGTGTGCTGCTGGTACCCCCCAGGGAGAGGTCAGAGATGCTGGTGAGATCCTACAATGCACCCGAAAGACCCCACCCCCAGAGGATTATGTGGCCCAGAATTTAATAGTGCTTTGACTGTGTGGATCAAAATAAACTGTGGAAAATTCTGAAAGAGATGGGAATACCAGACCACCTGACCTGCCTCTTGAGAAATCTGTATGCAGGTCAGGAAGCAACAGTTAGAACTGGACATGGAACAACAGACTGGTTCCAAATAGGACAAGGAGTACTCCAAGGCTGTATATTGTCACCCTGCTTATTTAACTTCTATGCAGAGTACATCATGAGAAAAGCTGGGCTGGAAGAAACACAAGCTGGAATCAAGATTTCTGGGAGAAATATCAATAACCTCAGATATGCAGATAACACCACCCTTATGGCAGAAAGTGAAGAGGAACTAAAAAGCCTCTTGATGAGAGTGAAAGTGGAGAGTGAAAAAGTTGGCTTAAAGCTCAACATTCAGAAAATGAAGATCATGGCATTTGGCCCCATCACTTCATGAGAAATAGATGGGGAAACAGTGGAAACAATGTCAGAGTTTATTTTGGGGGGCTCCAAAATCACTGCAGATGGTGACTGCAGCCATGAAATTAAAAGACGCTTACTCTTTGGAAGAAAAGTTATGACCAACCTAGATAGCATATTCAAAAGCAGAGACATTACTTTGCCGACTAAGGTCCAGACGTCTAGTCAAGGCTATGTTTTTTCCAGTGGTCATGTATGGATGTGAGAGCTGGACTGTGAAGAAGGCTAAGTGCCAAAGAATTGATGCTTTTGAACTGTGGTGTTGGAGAAGAGTCTTGAGAGTCCCTTGGACTGCAAGGAGATCCAACCAGTCCATTCTGAAGGAGATCAGCCCTGGGATTTCTTTGGAAGGAATGATGTTAAAGCTGAAACTCCAGTACTTTGGCCACCTCATGTGAAGAGTTGACTCATTGGAAAAGACTTTGATGCTGGGAGGGATTGGGGCAGCAGGAGAAGAAGGGGACAACAGAGGATGAGATGGCTGGATGGCATCACGGACTTGATGGACATGAATCTGATTGAACTCCGGGAGTTGGTGATGGACAGGGAGGCCTGGCGTGCTGCGATTCATGGGGTCGCAAAGACTCAGACACGACAGAGCGACTGAGCTGAAGTGAACTGAAGGTTGTAAAACCTTAGGTTATCGGGATAAACACTAAAACAGTGGCCCACAAGAGTACAGTTCCCCAACAGTCCAGCTTGAGCTGGTGACAATACTTAAGACTATTAAGAGAATGGATATTTAGGACCACATATCCAGGTGATATTTAATGATTATTATCCCTCATAACTGAGTTTTGATCTGAAAGTTATCACTATAGTTTGAGATTAAATTATCTGGCTATTCTACTGGCATTGTATGCTGTCATTCCATATTCCAAGGCCAAATTTGCCTGTTATTCCAGGTGTTTCTTGACTTTCCACTTTTGCATTCCAGTCCCCTATAATGAAAAGGACATCTTTTTTGGGTGTTAGTTCTGAAAGATCTTGTAGGTCTTCATAGAACTGTTCAACTTCAGCTTCTTCAGCATTACTGGTTGGGGCATAGACTTGGATTACTGTAATACTGAATGGTTTGCCTTGGAAATGAACAGAGATCATTCTGTCGTTTTTGAGATTGCATCCAAGTACTGCATTTCGGACTCTTTTGTTGACCATGATGGCTACTCCATTTCTTCTGAGGGATTTCTGCCCACAGTAGTAGATATAATGGTCATCTGAGTTAAAGTCAACCATTCCAGTCCATTTTAGTTCGCTGATTCCTAGAATGTCACCGTTCACTCTTGCCATCTCTTGTTTGACCACTTCCAATTTGCCTTGATTCATGGACCTGATATTCCAGTTTCCTATGCAATATTGCTCTTTACAGGATCGGACCTTGCTTCTATCACCAGTCACATCCACAGCTGGGTATTGTTTTTGCTTTGGCTCCATCCCTTCATTCTTTCTGGAGTTATTTCTCCACTGATCTCCAGTAGCATATTGGGCACCTACTGACCTGGGGAGTTCCTCTTTCAGTATCCTATCATTTTGCCTTTTCATACTGTTCATGGGGNATTCTGTCGTTTTTGAGATTACATCCAAGTATTGCATTTTGGACTCTTCTGTTGACTATGAGCGCTATTCCATTTCTTCTAAGGGATTCTTGCCCACACTAGTAGATATGATGGTCATCTGAGTTAAATTCACCCATTTCAGTCCATTTTAGTTCACTGATTCCTAAAATGTCGATGTTCACTCTTGCCATTTCCTGTTTGACCACTTCCAATTTGCCTTGATTCATGGACTAACATTCCAGGTTCCTATGCAATATTGCTCTTTACACCATTGCATTTTACTTCCATTAACAGTCACATCCATAACTGGGTGTTGTTTTTGTTTTGGCTCTGTCTCTTTACTCTTTCTGGAATTATTTCTCCACTGATCTCTAGTAGCATATTGGGTACCTACCAACCTGGGGAGTTCATCTTTCAGTGTCCTATCTTTTTGCCTTTTCATACTTTTCAGGGGGTTCTCAAGGCAAGAATACTGAAGTGGTTTGCTATCCCCTTCTCCAGTGGACCACATTTTGTCAGAACTCTCCACCCTGACCCATCCATCTTGGGTGGCCTGACACAGCATGGTTCATAGTTTCATTGAGTTAGACAAGGCTGTGGTCCATGTGATCAGATTGGTTAGTTTTCTGTGATTGTGGTTTTCATTCAGTATGCCTCCTGATGGAGAAGGATAAGAGGCTTATGGAAGCTTCCTGATTGGAGAAACTGACTGCGAAAAACTAGATCTTGTTCTGATGGGCGGGGCCATGCTCAGTGAATCTTTAATCCAATTTTATGTTAATGGGCGGGGCTGTGCACCCTCCCTATTGTTTGACCTGAGGCCAAACTATGGTGGAGGTAATGCAGATAATGGCAACCTCCTTCAAAAGGTCCCATGCATGCACTGCTGCACTCAGTAACCCCAAGCCTGCAGCAGGCCACTGCCGACCCACATCTCCACCGGAGACTCTTGGACACTCATGGACAAGTGTGCGTCAGTCTCTTGTGGGGTCACTACTCCTTTCTCCTGGGTCCTGGTACACTCAAGCTTTTGTCTGTGCCCTCCAAGAGTCTGTTTCCCCAGTCCTGTGTAAGCTCTGATCGCTCTAGGGTGGGATTAATGGCGACCTCCTCCAAGAGGGCTTATGCTATAGCAGGTCTTCTGCACCCAGAGCCCCTGCCCCTGCAGCAGTCCACTGCTGACCCACACCTCTGCAGGAGACACTCAAACACAGTTCTGGCTCAGTCTCTGTGGGATCTCTGGGTCCTGGTGCACACAGGGTTTGTTTGAGCACTCCAAGCATCTCTAGTGGGTTTGGGGTTTGATTTTAAATGCAATTTTGCCCCTCCTACCATCTTGCTGGGGCTTCTCCTTTGCCCTTGGATGTGGGGTATCTTTTTTGGTGGGATCCAACATTTCTTGTTGATGGCTGTTCAGCAATAAGTTGAAATTTTGGAGTTCTTACAGAAGATGAGTTCTTCCAGAAGAAGATGTCTTGATTCAAGTTCATCTTTTCTATCTGTACACGTAGTATTTAAGTTCTCTCTGGTGTTTTAAGTTCTTTCATTTTTTGATGCAGCCTTATTTAAAGGTTGTTGTTGGTGTTGCTGTTCAGTCGCTAAGTTATATTCAACTCTTTGTGACCCTATGGATTGTAGCACGCTAGGTTCCTCTGCTCATGGGGTTCTCTAGGCAAGAATACCAGAGCCGGATGCCATTTCCTTCTCTAGGGGATATTCCTGGACCAAGGGTCAAACTCGGGTCTCCCACATGGGCAGGCAAAT
>SJYX01000359.1:12047-42079 GCA_006410675.1 Oreotragus oreotragus
CGGGGGGGGGGGGGGGGGGGGGGGGTGTGGGGGGGGGGGGGGTTTGGGGTGGGCAGTATGAGTAACTGTCATTGCCACTGACTGTGCCTGGATACCAAAAGCCTGTGCAAAGCCTCATTCTCACATTTCAACTGTTCTCACTGGTCCCCAAAGTTAAATCCATGCACCCAGCTAAAATTCCTGGAATTTAAACCATCAGGAGTGTATGTGGCTTATTGTGACCTAAACAAAAAGACATGCCATCTGCCCCCTCCTTCTACCTACCCATGTGTGGGGTGGGGCAGCATAATAACCTCTCCCGTTCACAAGAGGGAGGAATGGAAGACGCAGCAGATGCTGGTCCATGGTGGGAATCCCTGCCCAGCTGTGGGGAGGTCCCTTGATGAGCCCCAATTCTGCTCCTGTGGCTTGTCTGCTCCTCCCATGGCTGCTAGCTCCGTTCCCTGGAAGGTATGTCCCTGTCTTCCATCCTTTACCTGAACACGTCTGAAGTGGGCACTCGGAGAATGTTCCCTCCTTGCTTGCTTCTTCCTGGTGCAAGGTGAAAGGGCTTGAAGATTATTAAACACAGCTTTTTGTAAAAGTCCAGGATTACATTGATAGTTCCTTTGACAATACAGTCTTGTAAAAAACTTGATAGACTTCTGACTGACTTGCTTTTTACAGTTGCATGTGTCAACACCATAACTTCACCCAAAATTCTTCCTTAGATATAATTATTAAGCCATCTTTATTAATTTTCTTAGTTTTCTTCATCCATCAGTCTCTCAGCATAATGGCAGCTATCTTGAGACCATCTCAATCAATAGGCTTGGGTGGGAATCCTTAATTTACTCTTTGCTACAGGATTGAGTCCTCCTGTTTAACTGAGAAATGCTAATGGGTTTAGTAGCCCAATGAATTTTCCAGTCTTCTCTCTTACACTTTGAGGGTGTCGTAGGTGGACCTTATTATAGAGCTTCTCTGTATTCCTTTTCATTTTTCACTTGTAAACCAGCCAGTATTTCTCCTGAGTGCATATCTTTTTGTTATACCTTGTAAAATGCAGGGAGGAATAACCAACACATAGTAACATTCTTTCTCTTTCCAGTCACTTCCTCTAAGCCATAGCTTAGTAGGTACTTGGTCTGCTTCCCAAGAAATGGCAGGTGACAATTTTGAATGTTTTGCCATTGTGTATCATGGGTCTCCATCGTTCATCTTTCCAGCCTCTGATCTCTACAGCTTTACCATCTGCTGCCCCACCATTAAGAGGATGACACATACAGCTCTTTATATTTCTTTGTTTTTGTGGCATGCTTGTTCTGCTGTCTGACTCAGTGCCTCCTCAGTTGGCTTTCTCCATGACCACTCCCCGACCACTCTGGACCACACTCCTCTCTCCCTCCCATGGCTCCTCTATCTGAACCCATGTTTCTGGGCTCACTGTGATCTTTCAAATGCTCTTGGCATTTTTGTGATGAGTTACATTTGATTATTAGCCACAAATTATGGGTAATTTTTCAATTGATTTTTGCTGCTTACGAAGTGTGTCGTTAATTAACGCTATAGCCAAGCTATTGCATTGTGAAAATAAGGGTGAACAAAGACTCTGAATGTGAATGGTTCACGACTGCCCAGTTCTGACTGGTTGAATTTCCATGGAGATTGATTGATTTTAACATCTATTGGAGAGACACATGCATAAAGGGACAAATTATAGCAACCATTCTTCTGGTGAAATCAAGGGAGCACATTATCTTTGTTAAGTAAGACAAAATAATATTAATTTTTTTCTAGGTAAATTATTGAGCAGGTCCACCTCAAGAGAGAATGCCACTGAACATAAAATAAAATGTTGCTATTGTGTTTTTTGTGGACCTCCTTTTGGTTAATTACATATATCGAAGGTTTTGATGTTTTAATATATGTCACCAGGCTGCGCCTTAGCTCCCTCAAAACTTACTCCTCTTGTAACTGAAGGTCACTTCTCTTTGTTCAGCGTTTCTCCTTTTCCCACCCCACAGCCTCTGGCAACCAGGACTCTGCTTTCTGCTTCTGTGGGTTCACTTTTCAATGTTCTTATTTTACAGTCAGGGCTTCCCTGGTGGCTCAGAGGTTAAAGCGTCTGCCTGCAATGTGGGATAGTCAAGCCAGTGAAAGGTTGTTGCTGAAACATGAAAGATGCCAGGATTCTTGGCCTCCGGAGGAGAAGAATTCAGTCTGGGGCCAGTGATGAGGCTTGATTGCTCAGAGCTTCTGTGTAATAAAGTTTTATTAAAGTATAAAAGAGGTGGAGAAAGCTTCTGAGATAGATATCAGAAGGGGGCAGAAAGTGTGCCCCGCTGCTAGTCTTTAGCTACTAGCAGTCTGCTAATTAGAGAAAGGAAATGTCTCAAAACTCAGAGAATGACACCAGGCCCCTCACCCACAACATGCATTGAGGTGACATTGGCACCAGGTGAGTCATCCTGGGCCATAAAGCAATTGACATGAATCTTGAAGAAAGGCAGATTTCCAAACAAATACATAGTTTCGTTGACATAGATTAGGAAAACAATGTCTGAGTAAAACATACAGGTTTGCCAAATCAGTTCTGAGCCTTTAGGCAGAACCCACTTGAAGACAGAGTCTAAATACCTAGTACATTAACATAGATTAAGACAAACATTTCCATAAGAAAAATGCATTGGTTAGCTCAAGGTTTGAGAAAAGTTAAGTTCAGGTGGAGCCAGGTGTCATTATGGCAACACATAATTTTAAGAGAAACCTCTTTTTAAATTTATATAGAAAAGGGGGGAAAAAAATCTAACACTTGTTGTTTCCTCCTGCCTCTTAAGAGAGAGAGAAAAAATGTCCGACACTTGCAGCCTATTTCCTCCCTTTGGAGATCACTAGCCTTCCTTCTCACCAGGAGGGTGTTCAGGGAAGTCTAGCTTTACCGCTGGAGAAGGCAATGGCACCCAACTCCAGTACTCTTGCCTGGAAAATCCCATGGATGGAGGAGCCTGGTGGGCTGCAGTCCATGGGGTCACCACAAGTCTGACACGACTGAGCGACTTCAGTTTCACTTTTCACTTTCATGCATTGGAGAAGGAAATGGCAACCCACTCCAGTGTTCTTGCCTGGAGAATCCCAGGGATGGCAGAGCCTGATGGGCTGCTGTCTATGGGGCCTCACAGAGTCGGACACGACTGAAGCAACTTAGTAGCAGCAACAGCAGCTTTATGGCAGAACTTCATATGTTCTTGGAATCCTACTTGATTTAGCCGGCCAATGTCCAGAGTCAGCTGAGATGGAATTTTTGTTGGTAACTAAAATTATGGAAAACCACATGCAGTTGTGGATGTGACTGGTGATGAAAGTAAAGTCTGTAAAAAAAAGTAAAGTACCGTCTGATGCTGTAAAGAACAATATTGCATAGGAACCTGGAATGTTAGATCCATGAATCAAGGCAAATTGGAAGTGGTTACACAGGAGATGGCAAGAGTGAACATCAACATTTTAGGAATCAGGGAAATAAAATGGACTAGAATAGGCAAATTTAACTCAGCTGACCATTATATCTACTACTGTGGGCAAGAATCCCTTTGAAGAAATGGAGCAGCCATCATAGTCAATAAAAGAGTCCAAAATGCAGTTCCTGGGTGCAGTCTCAAAGACTACAGAATAATGTCTGTTTGTTTCCAAGGCAAACCATTCAATATCACAGTAATCTAAGTCTATGCCCCAACCAGTAATGCTGAAGAAGCTGAAGTTGAACAGTTCTATGAAGACCTACAAGACCTTCTAGAACAAATACTCAAAAAAAGATGTCCTTTTCATTTAATTCATTATATGGAAGCAAAAGTAGGAAGTCAAGAGATACCTGGAGTAACAGGCAAATTTGGCCTTGGAGTACAGAATGAAGCAGGACAAAGGCTAACAGAGTTTTGCCAAGAAAATATACTGGTGATAGCAAACACCCTCTTCTAACAACACAAGAGAAGATTCTACACATGGAGATCAACAGATGGTCAGTACCAAAATCAGATTGATTATATTCTTTGCAGCCAAAGATGGAGAAGCTCTATATAGTTAGCAGAAACAAGGCTGGGAGCTGACTGTGGTTCAGATCATGAGCTCCTTATTGCCAAATTCAGACTTGAATTGAAGAAAGTAGGGAAAACCACTAGACCATTCAGGTATGACCTAAATCATATCCCTTATGATTATACAGTGGAAGTGAGAAATAGATTTAAGGGACTAGACCGGATAGACAGAGTGCCTGAAGAACTATGGACAGAAGTTCGTGACATTATACAGGAGACAGGGATTAAGACCATCCCCATGGAAAAGAAATGCAAAAAGGCAAAATGTCTGAGAAGGCCTTACAAATAGCTGAGAAAAGAAGAGAAGTGAAAGGAAAAGGAGAAAAGGAAAGATATACCCATTTGAATGCACAGTTCCAGAGACTAGCAAGGAGAGGTAAGAAAGCCTTCCTCAGTGATCAGTGGAAAGAAATAGAGGGAAACAATAGAATGGGAAACACTAGAGATCTCTTCAAGAAAATTAGAGATTCCAAGGAACATTTCATGCAAAGATGGGCACAATAAAGGGCAGAAATGGTATGGACCTAACAGAAGCAGAAGATATTAAGAAGTGGCAAGAATACACAAAAGATCTTCATGACCCAGATAATCATGATGGTGTGATCACTCACCTAGAGCCAGACATTCTGGAATGCAAAGTCAAGTGGGCCTTAGGAAGCATCACTATGAACAAAGCTAGTGGAGATGATGGGATTCCAGTTGAGCTATTTCAAATACTAAAAGATGATGTTGTGAAAGTGCTACACTCAATATGCCAGCAAATTTGGAAAACTCAGCAGTGGCCACAGGACTGGAAAAGGTCAGTTTTCATTCCAATCCCAAAGAGAGGCAATGCCAAAGAATGTTCATACTATCACACAATTGCCCTCAATTCACATGCTAGCAAAGTAATGCTCAAAATTCTCCAAGCCAGGCTTCAACAGTACATGAACTGTATACTTCCAGATGTTCATGCTGGATTTAGAAAAGGCAGAGGAACCAGAGATCAAATTTCCAACATCTGTTGGATCATTGAAAAAGCAGGAGAATTCCAGAAAAACATCTACTTCTGCTTTACTGACTACACCAAAGCCTTTGACTGTGTGTATCTCAACAAACTGTGGAAAATTGTTAAAGAGAGGGGAATGTCAGACCTCCTGATCTGCCTCCTGAGAAATCTGTATGCAGATCAAGAAGCAACAGTTAGAACTGGACATGGAACAACAGACTGGTTCAAAAAAGGGAAAGGAGTACATCAAGGCTGTATATTGTCACCGTCCTTATTTAACTTATATTTAGAATACATCATGCAAAATGCCACGCTGGATGAAGCACAAGTTGGAATCAAGATTGCCGGGAGAAGTATCAATAACCTCAGATATGCAGATGACACCACCATTATGGCAGAAAGTGAAGAACTAAAGAGCCTCTTGATGAAAGTGAAAGAAAAGAATGAAAAAGCTGGCTTAACACTCAATACTCAGAAAACTAAGATCATGGCATCTGGTCCCATCACTTCATGGCAAATAGATGGGGAAACAATGGAAACAGTTAAGAGACTTTAAAAAGCAGAGACATTACTTTGTTAACACAGGTCCGTCTAGTCAAAGCTATGGTTTTTCCAGTAGTCATGTGTGGATGTGAGAGCTGGATTATAAAGAAAGCTGGATACCAAAGAACTGATGCTTTTGAACTGTAGTGTTGGAGAAGACTCTTGAGAGTCCCTTGGACTTCAGGAGATCCAACCAGTCCATCATAAAGGAAATCAGTCCTGAATATTCATTGGAAGGACTGATGCTGAAGCTGAAACTCCAATACTCTGGCCACCTGATGCGAAGAGCTGACTCATTGGAAAAGGCCCTGATGCTGGGAAAGTTTGAAGGTGGGAGGAGAAGGGGCAACAGATGGCTAGACGGCATTACCAACTCGATGGACATGAGTTTGAGTAAACTCTGAGAGTTGGTGATGAACAGGGAAGCCTGGTGTGCTGCAGTGCTTGGGGTTGCAAAGAGACATGACTGAGAGACTGAACTGAGCTGAACATTATGGAAAGATGGGAAAGTCTGTATCGGTCAGGATAGGCTGTGCTATGCTATGGTGATGACCAGCCCTCAACTATCAGTGACTTGACCTAAAACAGGTTTATTTTTCTCTCATGTCAGTATCTGATGTGGGTTGAGAGGCAATGACTGAAGCATCAGACTTCTTCCATCTTCCCATGTTGCCATTTTAATTCATGGCCTCCATGGTTGCCATGGAAGGGGAAGAGACAGTGTGCATAATTGTTCAGGATTTTTATGGTCATGTCTGAAAATCCAATATGAAATATCTGCCCCCAGTCCACATTGCCTGGCCCCAGTGTGACTGCAAGGAAGTCTGGGAACTGTAGTTTTCCCATGGATCTAGGAAGGAGAAATGAGATTAATGAACATTTAGCCAATTTCTCCTTTGCAATCATGATGGTTTCTCCTTTTCATGTGATGTGGGGAGAGAGGGGCAAGGTGGAGGGAACGGAAAGAGAGGAAAGTGTGTGTCAAAAGTGCAGTCCACTGGCCTGTGGGAGTAATTGGATGCTGAGTGTGATGAAGAGAGAGGAAGTTGTTTTGCCAAGCTCCTGGGAAGAAGGGAGAGAACTGTTTTTTTCTGGAGTGGAAAGGAGATCAAAATGTCTATTGTATATAAATCCTTGCTTATGTTTCTCCTCTGACCCTATTTCTATTTTTTTTTTCACATTGTGAGAAATTGGGGTTACACACACTGACATTTTGAGCCTGCCAAATGGTGTTCTCAAGGCTGTAAGAACATAGAGATAGGTTCTAAGGATTTGCTGGTCTTGTTTTACCTGTAACATGTGTAGGGTTAAGATTTCCCCCTTCTTTTGGGTAAATTAGTGCCGCCATGCACTATCCAAACTCCATTTTGTTTTTTTTTTTTAGAAGGCCCAGTCATGGTGTAAGGCCATCTTTGTTGAGCTTGTGTTTTCTCATATCATTGCTCTATTGAATCAGCATTCACTGACCAAGTCCTCCTATGACTGAGAATGGAAGAACCTTTTCTTCTTGATACTATGAATTAATGGTTAATAAAAGACATCCTTGATTATTTTCCAAAGTGAGTACATTGTGGCTGCTTGCATGGAGGACTCTGCAATGAAAACAGGGCTACTTGGTTATCAGTTGGTAAACTTGAGTCTTTCCGGTAACTGAAGATATTTGGCTAACAAACACAGGAAAAGATGTTCCACAGGGCTAAGCATCCAGGAAATGCAAATCCAAACCACACCGTATAGGGAATTCCCTGGCTGTCCAGTGGTCATGACTCAGCACCTTCACTGCAGTGGCCCAGGTCACTGGTTGGGGAACTAAGATTTCTCTTGCCATGGTGCGGCAAAAAGACCCAAATCCCAAAGTCAACCAACCAAATGGAAACCAAAACCACAGTGAGACATCATGTCAGACACACCAGGGCAGCTATTATAAAAACATGTGTGGGTGAGGGCATGGAGAAATTGGTACCCTCATGATGGAAATTAAAATGATATCTACAATGGAGGGCTTCCCAGGTGGCGCTAGTGGTAAAGAACCCACCTGCCAGTGCAGGAGACGGAAGAGATGTGGCTTTGATTTCTGGGTCTGGAAGATGCCCTGGAGGAGGAAATGGCAACCCACTCCAGTATTCTTGCCTGGAGAATCCCATGGACAGAGGAGCCTGGCAGGCTACAGTCCATAGAGTGGCAAAGAGTTGGACACAACTGAAGTGACTTAGCATGCTAGAAAGAGGAGCGGTCTGAAATATGGTTACCACCGATGAACTTTGAATACATTATGCTCAGTGAAATAAACTAGTCACAAAAGGAAAAATACGCTCTGGTTTCTAGTAACATGCAATATCTATAGAGTTATCAGATTAATCGAGGCAGAAAGGAGAATGGTGGTTGCCAGGGGCTGGGGGAGGAGGAAATAGGGAGTTTGTGTTAACTAATGCTTTTGAACTGTGATGTTGGAGAAGACTCTTGAGAGTCCCTTGGACTGCAAGGAGATCCAACCAGTCCATTCTGAAGGAGATCAGCCCTGGGATTTCTTTAGAAGGAATGATGCTAAAGCTGAAACTCCAGTACTTTGACCACCTCGTGTGAAGAGTTGACTCATTGGAAAAGACTCTGATGCTGGGAGGGATTGGGGGCAGGAGGAGAAGGGGACGACAGAGGATAAGATGGCTGGATGGCATCACTGACTCAATGGACGTGAGTCTGAGTGAACTCCGGGAGTTGGTGATGAACAGGGAGGCCTGGTGTGCTGCAATTCATGGGGTCACAAAGAGTCGGACACGACTGAGTGACTGAACAGAACTGAACTGAAGTACAGTGTTTCAGTCTGACAAGATAAAAATTGTTCTGGAGATAGATGGACTGCATGGTGATGAGTCCACAGCAGTGTAAATGTAGTTAATGCCATTGAACTATACACTTAAAAATAGCCAAACTTGTACATTTCATGTTTTATGTACTTTACCACAATTTAATTATTGTACTTATTTTCCATCATCTAACATTTATGGAGCCAGAGGGAGGTGGGTTCTGGGTGACCGTGGCCCTGGGTGAAGACCTAGTGCAGCTGTAATCCATTTTCAGTTGGCACCCACATATCCAGATACCAGTCTATAAACAGGGCTTGGCTTTGTTCTGCCTCCATCAGCAGGTCATAAGGGATGGATGTGGGCTGACGGAGAGGTGCCCATTGCAACAGTAGTGGGTGGCAGGATTTGAGTTCATGCAACTTATTTGGGCCTTATATCTCTGCTTGTGCCCTGTCCCAGATGTAGCACTTTGATCTTATGATGGATTGCTGCTGGGCCCACCTGACCTTGTGACTTGATGAGTCTGACAAGAACCAGTCTATGGTGAGTGGTTCCACTCACATGGTCTTCTGATGCCTCAGGATCAGATTTTGTCTCTGCCAGGGCCCGGTATTCTATCAGAAGCTCCTTTCTTGAGTGGTGTATAGTTCTCCACTGTATATGGAGTAGCCTTGCTCCAGAACTGCAGGCACTACACTGGAATTTCCCTGTTGGAGTGTGTATTAACATCCCGTTGTGTCTTTTCCCTCCTGTCTAACAATCAAGATGTATGAAGGAACCTATCAGAACAAAGAGGTGAAAGACATGGGCGTGCTATCTCTTGACATCAGGACTAGTGGATCAGCAGAGATGGAGAAGGAGATTTCTATCTCCCTTTTAAGTGTTAGTTCTATAGTGCGTTTTATTTAGACCATGTGCATGTATTATTTGGATACAAACAAGCATAATTAAAAATAAATATTATAATCACTTTTCTTTATGATCTAGACATTCATTTATTCATGTATTCAGGTCCAGCCTTTATTCATTTATTCAGTCATTCAATAAATACTTCTTTAGCTCGTTCCTCCTCTGAGGCAGAAATTGAGCTGGGGCTGGGGAATGAGGGGAAGGCAAAGGTCTGTGGTCTCTTGCCTTCATGGAGGTTGAGGCTTAACTGCAGAACAGACAATCTAGGAAGCTCAGTGCTGAGAATAGAGCAAGTGGCTCTGGGCAGTTTTCCCTTGGTGCCTTCTAGAAGAGTACCACATCCCCAGTCTTCATTCAGTTCTGTTCAGTTCAGTCACTCAGTTGTGTTCAACGGTTTGCGACCCCATGAACTGCAGCACACCAGGCCTCCATGTCCATCACCAACTCCTGGAGTTTTCTCAAACTCATGCCCATCATGTCAGTAATGCCATCCAACAGTCTCATCCTCTGTCGTCCCCTTCTCCTCCTTCCCTCAATCTTTCCAGCATCAGGGTCTTTTCAAACGAGTCAGTACTTTGCATCAGGTGGCCAAAGTATTGGAGTTTCAGCTTCAGCATCAGTCCTTCCAATGAATATACAGGACTAATTTCCTTTAGGATGGACTGGTTGGATCTCCTTGCAGTCCAAGGGACTCTCAAGAGTCTTCTCCAACACCACAGTTCAAAAGCATCAGTTCTTCCACGCTCAGCTTTCTTTATAGTCCAACTCTCACATCCATACATGACTACTGGAAAAAACCATAGCTTTGACTAGATGGACCTTTGTTGGCAAAGTAATGTCTCTGTATTTTAATATGTTGTCTAGGTTGGTCATAACTTTTCTTCCCAGGAACAAGTTGTTTTAATTTCATGGCTGAAGTCACCATCTGCAGTGATTTTGGAGCCCCCCCAAATAAAGTCTGTCACCATTTCCATTGTTTCACCCATCTGTTTGCCATAAAATGATGGAACTGGATGCCATGATCTTTGTTTTCTGAATGTTGACTTTTAAGCCAATTTTTTCACTCTCCTCTTTCACTTTCATCAAGAGGCTCTTTAGTTCTTCTTCACTTTCTGCAGTAAGGGTGGTGTCACCTACATAACTGAGGTAGTCGGTATTTCTCCCAGCATTCTTGATTCCAGCTTGTGCTTCTTCCAGCCCACCGTTTCTCATGATGTACTCTGCATATAAGTTAAATAAGCGGGGTGACAATATACTGTCTTGACGTACTCCCTTTCCTGTTGGAACCAGTCTGTTTTTCCATGCCCAGTTCTGTTTCTTTCTGACCTGTGTTCAGATTTCTCAGGAGGCAGGTCAGGTGGTCTGGTATTCCCATCTCTTGAAAAGTTTTCCACAGTTTATTGTGATCCATACAGTCAAAGGCTTTGGCATAGTCAATAAAGCAGCAGTAGATGTTTTTCTGGAACTTTCTTGCTTTTTCGATGATCCAAAGGGTGTTGGTAATTTGATCTCTGGTTCCTCTGCTTTTTCTAAATCCAGCTTGAACATCTGGAAATTTACAATTCATGTACTGTTGAAGCCTGGCTTGGAGAATTTTAAACATTAGTTTGCTAGCATGTGACATGAGTGCAATTGTGTGATAGTATGAACATTCTTTGGCATTGCCTTTCTTTGGGATTGGAGTGAAAACTGACCTTTTCCAGTCTTGTGGCTACTGCTGAGTTTTCCAAATTTGCTGGCATATTGAGTGCAGCACGTTCATAGCATCATCTTTTAGGATTTGAAATAGCTCAACTGGAATTCCATCACCTCTACTAGCTTTGTTCGTAGTGATGATTCCTAAGACCCACTTGACATTCTGTAATCCAAGGCCAAATTTGTCTGTTACCTATTGTATTTACCTAGGTATTTCTTGATTCCTGCTTTTGCATTCCAGTCCTCTATAATGAAAAGGAAATCTTTTTTAGGTGTTAATTCTAGAAGGTCTTGTAGGTCCTCACAGAACCTTTCAACTTCAGCTTCTTCAGCATTACTGTTCAGAGCATAGACTTGGATTACTGTAATATTGAATGGCTTGCATTGGAAATGAACAGAGATTATTCTGTCATTTTTGAAATTGCATCCAAGTACTGCATTTTGAACTCTTTTCTTGGCTGTGTTGGCTACTCCATTTCTTCTAAGGGACTCTTGACAACAGTAGTAGATATAATGGTCAGCTGAGTTAAATTCACCCATTGCAGTCCATTTTATTTCCCTGATTCCTAAAACGTCGATGTTCACTCTTGCCATCTCCTGTTTGACCACTTCCAATTTGCCTTGATTCACGGACCTAACATTCCAGGTTCCTATGCCATATTGCTCTTTTCAGCATCGGACTTTATTTCATCACCAGTCACATCCGCAGCTGGGTGTTCTTGCTCTGGCTCTGTCTCTTCATTCTTTCTGGAGTTATTTCTCCACTCATCTCCAGTAGCATATTGGGCACCTACCGACCTGGCGAGTTAATCTTTCAGTGCCCTATCTTTTTGCCTTTTCATACTGTTCATGGAGTTCTCAAGGTAAGAATACTGAAGAGGTTTGCCATTCCCTTCTCCAGTGGACCAAGTTTTGTCAGAACTCTCCACCATGACCCGTCCATCTTGGGTGGCCCTACACTGCATGGCTCATAGTTTCGTTGAGTTTGACAAGGCTGTGGTCCATGTGATCAGCTTGGTTAGTTTTCTGTGATTGTAGTTTTCAGTCTATCTGCTCTCTGATCAAGAAGGATAATAGGCTTATGGAAGCTTCCTGATGGGAGATGGGGACTGAGGGGGAAACTGGGTCTTGTTCTGATGGGCAGGGCTCAGTAAATCTTTAATCCAATATTCTGTTGATGGGTGGGACTGTGTTCCCTCCCTGTTATTTAGCTGGGGCTAAATTATGGTTGAGGTAATGAAGATAATGGCGACCTCCTTCAGAAGGTCCCCTGGAGGATTGGGGCACTACACTTAGTGCCCCTAACTGCGGCAGGCCACGGCCAGCACACACCTCTGCCAGAGACCCCTGGACACTCATGGGCAAGTCTGGGTCAGTCTCTTTTGGGTTCATTGTTCCTTTCTCCTGGGTCCTGGTGTGTACAAGGTTCTGTTTGTGCCCTCCAGGAATCTGTATCCTGTGTAAGTTCTGGTGGCTCTATGGTGGGGTTAATGGTGACCTTCTCCAAGAGGACTTATGCCATACCCAAGTCTGCCACACCCAGATCCCCTGCCCCTGTGGCAGTCCACTGCTCAACCATACCTCCTCAGGAGACACTCAAACACAGTTCTCTCTCTCCTGGTGTGCGTGAGGTTTGTTTGAGCCCTCTGAGTGTCTCTGGTGGATATGGGGTTTGATTCTAAACACAATTTTGCCCTTCCTACCGTCTTGCTGGGGCTTCTCCTTTGCCCTTGGACATGGGGTATCTCCTCACAGCCGCTCCAGTGCCATGCAGGCACCACTCCAGCTCCAATCTTCATTCAGGCCAACTTAAATATGAAACCTTGTGGTTGGAGGATCCAGGTGTCCTCCTGAGTTGGTGTCCTAGGAATGTGAGCTGGCAGAACTGATTTGGGAGTGACTCTGGGGCACTGTCTGGACCTGTCCCGACGGTTGTAATCTCCTGCTCCCTGTCTGCGCCAGGTGTGGGGGAAAGGCCGGGTAGAAGAGAAGGAAACAGATGAGCTGAGAAGGAAGGGGTGTGCTGAGAGGGAGAATGGGAGGGATACAGATGTCACTAAATAGAGGCCACCACTGAGAGGGGAAAAAAGGGACTTTTGTTTAGACATTGTTTTCACATACCATTGAAGTGGTTCTTTCATTTTTATTTTCCATCTTGATGGAAATTTTGTTATTTTTACTCTGTCACAGAACAAATGGAACTGTGACTTAGAGATCACAATGTATATAGCTGTTTTGATGTACTTTTGACAGTTCTATCACATTTCTGACAGGCACCATTTTTTGTTTCCTCCCCTGGGATGTCAGGAGTGGGGAGACAGTCTCCCCAGATGTTCTGCTTTTGCTTGGGGCTATGCCTTGGTGTGAAGCCTTGCTGGGGCTCAGGGAAGCTTCTCAGAGGCCAGCCCCAAACCTTGGGGAACCCCAAGAGCTAGGGCTGGGCTCCTAGGAAGGGATGATGGGAGAGTAAGTTGGAGGCAGAGATGGGTTCTCAGGGTCATGGAATGGTCAGCATCAGCTTCTCAGTCGAAATCCAAGTCACACTCTGCAAAGTCACAGTAATTGTGGGAGGAGAGGGAACTGGTGGGAGGAGTGGCCAGCAGCAGTGGCGGGCTCTGCGTGGGATGTGAGATGAGCATTTGGCAGTGGCGGTGAGGTCAGGGGCCAGTGCTCTCTGAAGAGCAGTGCATTGAATCTCAAGGGCTGGAACCTTGACTGTCTGCACAGAGGTGTCCTGAATATCCTCAGGCCTGGCTTCCCTTGTTTCCTGTGGGATAAGCAAGTGTGAGGCCTGACGTGGGGGGCCAGTGCAGAAAGGGATGGTCTTCAGGCAGAAGAGCTTGCCTGTTGAATGAATGAGTGTATGAGTGAAGGAACCGAAGTCAAGCGCCAACACTTCTCTAGAGAAAAAATCGTCCAGTTTGATCTACACTGGTTTTGCATATCATGTTCTGCATTTTAAATCCTTGAGCAGCCTCTTGATCTGTGAGTTGATCTTTGAAGCTCTGAGATACCTCTCTAAATGCCAGAATCAAATAAGTTTTCAAAGATGCCTGGAGGGAGAGTTCACCATCAACTGTTGCCCAAAGTGTTCAACCCAGAAGAAACCCAAGCTTGGACCAGTTCCTCCTATGAGGTCTTTGGGAGGGATGGTGGGGGTGGGAGACTTGGTGAGAAATGGCTGCCAGGTCTAAAGACTCATTTCTGTGGTCCACAGTATGAAGTAAACTTTAGTTGTCTGTCCTTATGGTCTGGCTCATACAGAATGGCCATACTGTGGCTGTGCAAGTCATGTTATCCACTGTAAGTGTTTTCTGGTAGGGTTGATTTATATCCATAAGACATATATTGGCCACCCATTAAGGACCAAGCACTGTCCATAAGGTTCTACAGGGTTTACACAAGCAGTCAATTCAGGAGGTGGGCTAAGACCCCCTCTTCTCCTAAGAGGAGATGTGGAGGAGTGATGGAGCAGCTCACTCTCGAGCCAGACGACTTGGCTTCAAGTCCTGGCTCTGGCTCGTGCTGGCCATCTGTCCCTGAGAGAGTTACTGACGTCCTCTGTGCCTTGTTTTCCTCAATGCAAAGAGTCATTTTCCTACCATATGGGGCTTTAATTTTTAAAAACTTTTAATTGAAATATAACATACATACAAAAATTGCATAAGTGTATGGCAGATTGAATTTTCATGGAGCAAAGATACTCATGAAAGAAGCATCAAGTTCAAGAAATTCAATGTCACCCACACCTTGGAAACCTCCCTCGTGCTTCCTCAGAGCGGGAGAGGATAACCATCAGTCTGACTTCTGACTCCATAGGTTGGTGAGTTGTGCCTGTTTGTGAACTTTGCATAGACTGAATCATACAATAGGTGGTATTTTGTGCTCTTTCCTTTCCTTAATATGTTTCTGAGACTCCTTCATGGTGGTGTGTGTCTCTATACTTATTCATCCCAATTCAGTTTGGGTGGGATGGGTTCTGGAACAGTAGTGCTGTGATTGTACCCATCTTTGGTGCACATATCCACACTCTCTGCTTTTAAGAGTGATTTTACTGATTTGTTTTTGGCTGCGCTGGGTCTTCCTTGCCGCATGGGCTTTCCTCTAGCTGTGGCTAGCAGGGGCAGCGCTTCATTCTGGTGCACAGGCTTCTCGTTGTGGTGGCTTCTCTGTGGCAGAGCACAGGCTCGGTAGTTGCGGCACGTGGCCTTAGCTGCTTTGCACATATGAAATCCTCCCAGATCAAGGATGGAACCCATGTCTCCTGCCTTGGCAGGTGGATTCTTTACCAATGAGCCACCAAGGAAGCCCACAATTTCTGTACCTAAGAATGGAATGGCTGGACCATGAGGTGTACGTATATTCGCCATTGGTAGACCCTATTGAGCAGCTTGCCACAGTGGCTGTACAACCAGGAGTAACGGGGATTTTCAGCTGTCCTATGTCCACATCCACACTGGCGATATTCACAGTAGGTCTTCTGGTGGGTCCATAGTGGTGCTGCACCAGGGGTACAGTTTGCACAATTATGTATGTCAGTGCATGAAAGGCCCTTGGTGTTGGTGCAGAGTGAGCGCGAGCCATCATGCACCCAAGCTCGTTACGTGTCATGAGGTTAAGGGTGTGCCTGAGGAGTCACGGCGCACATTTCCTGATTCCCTTCTTCCATAATGAGCTGTGGTGTCTGGAGTTTGAGGTTGTCAGTGACGGCAGCTGAGATTCTCCGAATTGAGTGATTGAGGAGTTTGGGGTCCCCAGTGACTGAGTGATAAGACAGGCACTTTGCTCTCTAGAGTCTCTTAATGATTGGTGCCCCCCAGGAGAGATTTTCTTCCCGACTACCTACCTGGTTCCAGCTAAGAACTGGGCAGGGGCATTCTGGAGAGGGTGGTGGTGTTGTTCAGTTGCTCAGTTGTGTCCAACTCTTTGCAATCCCACAAACTATGGCACGCCAGGTCTCCCTGCCCCTCACCATCTCCTGGAGTTTGCTGAAGTTCATGTCCATTGAATTGGTGATGCCATCCAACCATCTCATCCCTGCTGCCCTCTTCTCCTTTTGCCTTCAATCTTTCCAGCATCAGGATCTTTTCTAATGAGTCGGATCTTCTAGTCAGGTGGCCAAAGTATTGAAGCTTCAGCTTCAGCATCAGTCCTTCCAATGAATATTCAGGACTGATTCCCTTTAGGATTGACTGGTTTGATCTCCTTGCTGNTCAATCTTTCCAGCATCAGGATCTTTTCTAATGAGTCGGATCTTCTAGTCAGGTGGCCAAAGTATTGAAGCTTCAGCTTCAGCATCAGTCCTTCCAATGAATATTCAGGACTGATTCCCTTTAGGATTGACTGGTTTGATCTCCTTGCTGTTCAAGGAACTCTCAAGTGTCTTTTCTAGCACCACAATTTGAAAGCATAAATTCTTTGGCATTCAGCCTTCATTATGGTCCAATTTTCACATCTGTACGTGAATACTGAAGAGGATATAAGTTAGGATTTAAAGTTTTTCCTGCCGAGTTGCTTCAAGCTCGAGTCAGCATGAAGCATTGGATGTTGAGGAGGTTTCTCTCCTTAGCATCCTGCACACTAAAGGGGTCTCCTGCCACATAGAGACCAGAGTTGAGAGAGACCAGGGCGAAGACACTGGGTTTCTATAGAGAGGGTCACCCTTGAGAACCAAAATGGTAGCTTGCTTCCTTGGGGTCCTTCTTCATCAGATGTTAAAGGCATCCTTCATCTCTGGATGCAGCCAGTGGCCAAGGCTGGTTTCTATTACCTTCTAATTCCTTACATCCATTCTCATTGCCTCTGCCTTGGATCAGGCCAAGATGGCCTTGTGCTTAGACTCTTGGGACAGCCTCCAGCTGCTTCTGGAGAGATCTTGCCAAGAGAACTGACTGTATCAGGTTGCTGGGGCTGCTGTAACAAATCTGTACTACAGATTGAGGGGCTTAACCAACAGAAATTAATTTTCTCCCAGTTCTGGAGCCCAGGAGTCTAAGATTAAGGGCTTGGCAGGGTTGGTTTCTTCTAAGGCTTCTTGTCTTGGCTGGCAGATGTCCTCACATAGTCCTCCCCCTGGACCTGTCTGTCCTAATCTCCTCTTCTTATCACGACAGCAGTCCTGTTAGATGCTGGCCCACTCATGTGACTTCATTTTACCTTAAGTACCTCTTTAAAGTTATTTCCAAATGCAGTCACATTCTGAAATCTTAGTGACTAGGACTTCAACATGCAAATGTTAGGAGTGGGGGACAAGTTCAGCCCATAACACAAACTGTTTCTGATTTGACACATGCAGGTCATGTGTCCCCAAATGAAACTTTTATTTGTTTTTTTTGCCTTTGTTCACATTGTCCTCCCATCTTAAGTTTCTCCTCTTAATCTTCTCAGTATGTCCAAAACCTCCAGCTCAATCCTCACCTCCACCAGGAAGACTTCGGTCCTCATAAACCACTCTCCGTGCACTCCTAACATGCTTTCCATCTAGCCCACTCGACTGAACACTGAATCCCAATGTTCTCCTTTTCTCTGTTGTGTCAGTGTTGTGTGTCTCTTCCACTTGACTATGTGTTCCTTAAGGACGAAACTCATGTTTTTCATTCACCTTTACATCTATTTCATGCCAGGCAGGCAGCTGGTGATAAATAATGTTGTCGCTGGGCTAAAAACTGCCTTCCATGTGCCCTGTGAGGAGCTCCTTAAATGCTAAATAAAATATTTCTTCAGTGGGGATGGGGGGTATGCTGTCATCTGGAACAGCTTCAGGAGCCTGTAGCAAAGGCACTTCCACTTTAAGAGGCAATGAATTCAGGAACCTGGGAAAGGTTTAAACATGAGTCTTAAATTATTTGCTCAGCTTTGATTTTTATTTTACAAGATGCTGGGGCAGTGCTGGGAGCTATTTGCAGAAGGGGTGCGTAAGAGAGATGAAGAGAGACTGGGAGTGGATTTACCTAGATGTTACCTCATAGAAAAATATGTGTGTGCTGGGCAGGGTCTTCTCTGATTTCAAGGTGTGAGGAAGTCCAGGTTCTGCCCTGGGTTCACTGGAGGGTGATTTGATTTCTGGTTCCTGCGTTTTTGTTCCTCTGCTGAGGATGCACTGAGCTGAGCCACTGTTGAGAATGGCCCCTCTGAGGATGCAAAGGAAGATCGGCTATTTATAGGCTGGAGTCAAATGCGACCCACCTTTTCAGCCTGTAATTTACAGCATATGATGAGAAAATGAACTTCTATTGCTGCAAAAATGTGAAAGGACAGAAGACCGATTTTTCAGCAGCTTGGGGCTTACTTATGTGCTTAGGGAAAGTCTGTGAAAATGACCACTTTGCTTTGCCAAAAGTCTCTTTCCCTGGTCCATAGGCATCAATACAAAGGGTGCCCCTTGTCTTGTCTCTCTCAGGGACTGCGAGCATATTCACAGCTCTGTGGGTGGTGGAGGGAGGGATGTTCTCTATGTGGAAGGAGAAAAAAGAGGGACAGGAAGAAATGAGCAGGGATACGGGTTTTATGATTTAAGACATGGTCTGACTTTATGAAGCAATACGTACAAACATCTAAGAAGTGACCTCACTGGGGGTTCGCTTAGATTGATCTCTTGACTGTGATCTTGGCTGTTGTTTGGGCTAGAGCCCCTGGCCTGAGTCAGAGCCCTTGAGGAAGCTTGGAGATTGATGATAACTTCCATCCCTCAACATACTGTATTTCTGGAGCTCTCTAGAGAACTTGTAAAGTTCAGTGTGTGCTCCACCAAGTAATACACTTTTATCAAATGTCTGTTAGAGGCTAGGCCCCGAGCTAGGTGGAGAGGTAATAGGATGTATGTAGTCCCTGCTCTAAATTTAGAAGGAGACTGTCACCCTTCCAGGCCTCCCAGCCTTCATCTACTGTCATGCCCTGGCATTCATCAGGGTTCTCACCAAGGAACTCTGTGGGCTGTGCCCGCATCCAAGCTGGTTCCTGCACTAAACACTTGCCTCCTAAATTCACATTTCTGACATAAACCCTTGGTGTGACGTAAGATTGTCAGGGAGATTGTGTGGAGTAGAATGAGAAGAAATGAGGACAGAACCTCATGAAAATCAACAGATGAAGTCAAACACATAAAGAAAACAGCAAATAAGCAGAAGGAGAAACGAGAATCTAGTGTCGTGGAAGGATGGTTATCAGTTTCAAGGAGAATGTAACCGACGGTTTTAAAAGCAGAAGCATAAGGAGTTGGTAATTGGGAGGCTGAAGGTTACTCTTGGGGCAACTGTTTCAGAGGGCTGGGAGTAGAAGCAGTTGGTTGAAGAATGGATGGGAAGTATGGGAAGCGAGGAAAGGTAGACAGAGAATATCTTGAGAGCTCTCCGTAGATGTTCATTAGATCAGGTGTTTAATTCAGATCTGTATGCAGATCTATATGTTTGCTAATTTTTGCTCCTCTTAATGCATTCATTATTGAGACAGGTGCTAACATCTCCCATTGTGATTGCTGATTTGTCAGTTTCACATGTCAAGTCTGTCAATCTTTGCTTTGTATATTTTACAGTTATATTCTTAAGTATGTCTAGTGTTAGAATTGAGATATCTTCTGGGGAAATTTTTTTAAATCAATGGTTAGTGAACATCTTTGTCTGTAATAATGCTTTTCCCCTAAACTCCATTTTGTCAGGCTTCTTTTGATTAGTATTTGTCTGGTGTATCTTTTCTCTGTCTTTTTACAGGCAGCAACTGTCTTTTGTTTTAAGCAAGTTTCTTGTAAACAGCATGTAACTAGATTTAGTTTTTCTATCCAGTCTGACAATCAGGGTTTTAATGGCTAAGCTTATCATTTAACTTCTTATTACTTATTTATTTGGATTTATTCTATTGTTTTTCTTTGCTATAATTTTCCCCTCTTCTTTCCTGTGTTCTTTGGATAGACAGAATTTTCTTTATTCTTATCCCTTCTACTCATTTGAAAGTTGTATACCCATTTCTCACTTTTAATGGTCACTTTAACAATGATTTTATGTATACTTTACCTAATAGTTAATTAATGGCTCTATCATCCTCTGAAGAAATACAAAGAATTTAAAAAGTTTTAATTCTGATCATAACCTACCATGTTACATTTCTTTTGTGCATTATTTGCAGTTCCAACTTGATTTTTATGATCCCCAAGTTAACTATGATTTTTTGTTATCATTTATATTGTTATTTTTTAGGTTTAGACACAAGCTTATTCATTTCTTGCTTAACATTTCTTTTGCATCTTGCTTCTCTAGTTTCCACTTCTGTCTTCCTAATTTTCATCCTTTAAAATGGAGGAGGAAAATTATTCTTTCAGCAAAAGTCTGTTAAAGGTAAATACTTTCAGTCTTCATTTTTATTCTTCAGTGATAACTTAGCAGGGTATGAAAATTATAAGTGGAACATTACTTTTTTCTTAGGTCTTTGAAAATAATATTCTAATGTCTTCTGTCTTCTGTTGGAATTATTAATATATTTTCTGATATTCTTTGCAGATAATATATATTTTTCATCTGTCACTGACTCGTGACAGTATAAACTGACCCCCAAATACTATTTTTATTAACCATCCAAGAGCATTACCCTTCGTTTTACATGATGGAACAAATTTCTTGTCTTAGTGAATTATGGCAGAGTTCCACTGAATTAGTAAAACATAGTTTTACTTACATAATTTTAAATGAAATAAATAAGAGCTAAGATTCTAACATTTTACTCTTACTTCCTATATAGGTCATTTTGTGAATACCACGTGGCTTTAAAGATGGAGTGTACACAGAAGTATCAATTTTAAGAAGCTTGGTATCACTTTAAAAGCTTGCCTTTAAAGAAAAGGCTGAGGAGGGGGTAGTTTACATAGATTTGATATTCCTAATATAAGCGATAGGCTTGGCATTTTGTGATCTATGAAGAAAGACTTAGAAGAGAGGGGAATCTGAATATATAAGTGGAGATGGGAACATTGTAAACAGAGATTGTAGAGAGCTTGACAAAGAAGCAGAACTTCTTTTCCTCTGGGATGAGGATTCTGTTTTCTGCCTTGGATTCTTCATATCTTTCATCTGAAGTCAAAGCTCACTCAAGCTATTTCCAATCTCCCCACTCTAACCTTGGCCCTGATCATGTTCTTCCAATAACTTCCTGTTGCCTAATGAAAAATTTCCAAGCTTTCAAAAGGGCACTCAGAGTCCTCTGAGACTTAGACTTTTCTTAAATTAGACCATGTCCTAAATGATCTTACTTCTCACTCCTCCTTTTCATATACACTGCCTAGTGAAATTCATCTACTTGCTGTTTTCTGAATATGCCCTGCATTTTCTCATCTTCTCCTTTTTCGGTCCTCTCTCCCTGGCAGGCTTGTTCCTTCCCATTTTCTCATATATCCAGATGTCTCTCTTTCAATGTCCAACACACATTTCTTCTCTTCTCTGATTCCTTTTTCTTGTTTCCTTCAACTAGGAGGGATCTGCTTCCTTTATGGCCCCATAGAGCCATGGGACCTTCTAGTGGTTACCTTGTATTTTGTTATTGAAAACAAGTTCCTTCTCTCAGACTAAGGACATGTCTGATTCACCTCTGTGACTCTCAGTGTACCTCCTGCACTGGTGATACCCCACATGGTCATGAACAAACGAGAAAGAGATTTTCATCTACATTGATATAAAAATTGTCAAGAATTATGAGAATTGTCTCTGCTACCTGGTTGCCCCACAGGTGGCAGAGGGGACACATACTGTAGAATGTCTGTGAATCCTAGGGTGGGAATGGGCCCTGTGCTGGGTGGCCACAGAACTTATTTTGAAAACATGGGGAGCTGAGAAGGAGTGAGAGACTTAGTTGGGAAAACAATCCTGTAGCTTCACTGAACAAGAGAGAAGCCTCTGACTTTGGTTACCAAGATGACTTGGCCTGGGAATAAGACCTGACCCAGTCCAAGGCCCCCTCCCACCATGAGATTTCCCCGAGGATATTTTTGGCCACGGTCCTTCTCTGGGACATCTACAGATACCAGGAAAGAAGGAATGGACTAGAAGATCTCTGAGTGATGTTCCACTCCAGCAGTCCCTGGCGTCTTTCCAGACAGGACCTTGTCTCTCATCTCCCTTTCCTTCCATTACTTGATCCATTGATTGTGTTTGTCACCTCTTGGGTATTCAGAGAGGATCAGATTAATCTGTCCATTTGGTCCCAATGAAAAAAGACCAAGAGGCTGGACATTCATGGATCTGTTATCAGTTTCTAAAGTTTCTCTAACTTCTCCAAAGGAGTAACACAAAGGAGTGGAAACCTGAGATTGTTCAAGAATCTGACAAAGATAAGGCGGTATCTCTGCAGTGAAGGCCTGTGCTGTCTGCTGCTGTTCAGTTGCTTCAGTCATGCCTGACCCTGTGAGACCCCATAGACAGCAGCCCACCAGGCTCCCCTGTCCCTGGGGTTCTCCAGGCAAGAACACTGGAGTGGGTTGCCATTTCCTTCTCCAATGCATGAAAGTGAAAAGTGAAAGTGAAGTCACTCAGTTGTGTCTGACTCTTTGCAACCCCATGGACTGCAGCCTACTAGGCTCCCCTGTCTGTGGGATTTTCCAGGCAAGAGTTCTGGAGTGGGGTGCCATTGCCTTCTCCATGTGCTGTCTGGGGCCTCACTAAACCCAGGGATGCTTTGTCATCTACCTATAATCCAAAACTGACAGCCAAGCAGGAAATTTCTAGGAACTTAATGAGATCTGATACAGAGTAAGGACTGTAGGAAGGTGTCCCATTAATAGAGAGCAAAGTAACTTCCACACTTCTCTTTCCAGTGCTCAGCATGGCCTAGCTATTCAAGGGGCATTATTAAAGATACTTCATGTTCTTGACAACCACATGGGATAAGGTAGGTTCTCAAGAAACATTTGTGTCTTAGTTGACTGATAACAGCAACTTTCCTGAATTCTATCCTTCTCATGAGCCACACCCAGGGAAGGGGGCAGTGAATTTACCTGTATGTGCTCACCACATTCTAGGACCCATGCTAAGGGCTTGTTGTGCCCAATGTTCAATACAGGAAGGTTCACATCAGCCCTCCTCCTTGGGAGTTCTTGATGAGAATGGCAGCATGAAATACACTAAGCTTCTCACCACACAAATTAAAGGCTTTTTTCTAAGCACAGCATAGGCTGTTGCCTCCAAGAGCAACTTCCAGCAGCTTCTCTGTGCCCGGAGTCTGCATGCAGAGCAAACTGCCCACAGGAGGCAAAGGCATTGGTCAGGGAAATTTCATATGATTAGAGAGGTGGAGTAAGAACCCTCAGCAGCTCAGCGCCCTGCCAGGCCTGCTGAGCAGCCACCCCTTGGTTGAGAGCAAGGCTATCCACAGTGTTTGTTTTCTTCTCTCTCATTTTTTTTTTTTCTGAATTGCAAAATGTGGCTGAATGATGGTCAGAGTGGGGAAGAGCACTCTGGGACTTGAATTCTCCAATGCTTCAGCATAATATGGGTTCTGAGGGCAGGGATGGCCAGCCAGTCAGTTTTGGGGACCCACTATGGCCAGTAAGGGGTCAATCTCTTACTAAATCCCCTCCACTGTGCTGGAGCAAACCCTGTACTGTTTTTTTGTCCACGTACTAAGACAGTGCCTTCTCTGGAGGGTGCCCTGAATCCAGCGGGGGAGCTGGAAGCATGCAGGGAACTGAGGCAGAATGTGAACAGTGTATTGCAGTGTGTCTCAGCCTTTTCAACATATGTCTCCTGTGGAGAAACATATAAATCTTGAAAATTCCTCTAAAGTTTGTGTTTCAAAAGCAATAGAGTAGGGTTTTTTTTTTTTGGTTTCCAAATATGAAATTATAATATTGAATATATTTAAAAAACTACACATGTCCTCCCTGAGATGTTTTTTAAAAATTTTTTTATTGAGGTATAACATGCGTATATAGTGTAGCACATGAATTTTTACATACATATGCATTGATATGAATACCACCCTGAGAGACGTGGTTGTTTCCAGCACTCCAGGAAGCTCTCTCGGGCCCCTTCCATGTCATTCCCTCCACCCCACTTACCCAGAAGTCACCACTCCTTTCACTTTATCAGTGTAGATTAGCTTTGCTTGTTCTTGAACTTCATATAAATGAGTCCTACAATTGGGATCCGTATCTGGCTGCTTTGTAATATTCCATGTTGGTGCATGTGGCAGTGGCTTATTCTTGTTTATTGCTGGGTAGTATTCCATCATGTGACACCCCCACATGGTTTATGTGTCCCTTCTCCTCATCTGAGAATCTCTGGTATCATAGAACAAGGACTGCCCATGGAGCCAGATAGACTTTGAAAGTCACAACTTCCTTTCTTGATTTTCCTGTGACCCAGAGCAAGTCAGTTCTCCTGGAGCCTGGGTTTGCTCACTTGCAGAACGGGGGATCACAGCACTTATCTCATGGTGTGAGGGTAGGAGCCAGCATGGGGGAAGACCCTGGCCTGGTGACAGGCATGTGGTGACATTCAGTGGGTACTGGTGATGATTGCAAAAGGACGCAAGGGTCACGTGTTTGTTGCCGCGTGTGGACAGAAGCTGAAGAGCTCCTTTCCTCTTCCTGACATCAAGGGGGCTTTAGCCAGGCTCACAGAGTGGGTTGCACTATAGAGGTGCCCTTGGAAGCATCACGTGAGCAAAGACACAGAGGGCTGGAAATGTTAACCATTAACAGTGTTAGAGGGACATCCCCAAGGAGAATACAAAGAGGTCAAGCTGTGGGACCTTCACGCCAGGAGGGGTTTCATGGGAGTTGAGAAGAGCACAAGACTGTGTTCAGGGCTGAATGGGAACCCTGCTGGACTGAGCTCCTGGAGGTCCTAGGTGGAGAGACTGAGTGCTAGAGAGTTCTGGAAAACCATCTGCAAGCAAGCGGGGCTGGAGCTGGCCCTGGACTGATGGTGGAGAAGAGGAGGGATTGCAGCATGCACAAGGAAAGTCATGGAAGTGGGAATGCATGAGCTGACTGGGGGACAACAAAATCTGACCCCTGATTCCCAGCACTGCCTCCGCTGCTGCTCTGGCTAGCGTGCTTGGATGCTTCGAGCACTCGCTACGTGCCAGGCACTGTGTTAAGAGGAACATGGATATTCTCATTTAATTCCCATACATTAAATAAAGTAGATCCAATTCTTTCCTCCATGTACAGATGAAGAGATATAGGATCAGGGACGTTTGCTAGTGAGACTAAGGTTCTACAGCCATTTCCTCCAGGGTTAACTTTCCCTTTCAGAAGCTTGAGGATCTAACACATTGCCTCACAAGCCCTGGACAGCTGAGCTCACGTCTCTGGTGGTGGCTGTTTATCCCTTTTCAGTGTCTTGAAACTGGGCATCCTTGTATTTGGGTGGGCAGTTGCTTCTGATTCTGTTACCCTAAAGGGCTGTGGTTGTGGCACTGGAGTGCCCCTGAGACATATGTGATCAATTTCCCTGTTCTTGGGAGAGATGGAAGCTGGGTCTTTATTTTTCTGTCCTGGTCACTCTGGTTTGACTTGAGGAAAGAAATTTGGGACAGGATGTGTTATTGCCTGAATTGTATCCCCTTCCAGATTCGTGTGTTCAAGCCCCAACCCTCAGGACCTCAGAATGTGACTGTACTTGGAGAATTTCAAGAAGTTGTGAAATTAAAATGAGGTCATTAGGGTGGGCCCTAATCCCGTGTGACTGGTCTAAGAAGAGACTCATAAAGGGAAGACTGGGTGATATATAGGGAGAAAATGACCATCTACCTGCCAAGGAGAGAGGCCTTGGAAAAAGCCAAACTTGCTGATAGCTTAAACTCAGATGCTCAGACTTCATGACTGTGAGAAAACAAATTTCGTTGTTTAAGCCACTCAGTCTGTGCGACATTGTTATGGCAGCCCTAACTGACTGACCCAGGGTGTCATTCATGTCATCTGAAGCTTGGATATAAATGGGGTAATATATTTTTTATCAATAGAGTGGGATTGTTTTAAAAAAAAATCTTGGCTGTGACAAAGTTCCAGGGAGTATTCAGTTGTGAGTGCTGCCTAGTGATACTAGCTCATCTATAGATCAGATAAATACAAAATAGTTAATTTCAGTATACCTGCTTATCTTCTGAAAAAGGCCCTGGCCCCTTGCCCAGCTATGGGGGCAAGGCTGAAAGTGCCAGCAGGAAGCACTATAACAGCCCCTCTCTCATCCTTTGCAATGAGATGTTTCTAGACTCCAGGGGCAACCAGAGAGCTCACGGAGGAGGAGATCAATCACAGAGATATATACCCCGGGACAGTCATAAATGTCTCAGCTCATGATGCGTCTGGGTGAGTTACAGAACCAATAGTTTTGATCAAGTACCCAGCTCTACTCGATTAGCAGAAGGATAATGAGAATTGAACAGCAAGGGGGAGGGCAGGAAGGAAGAAAGCAGGGTGCCCTGGTGTGATGGGGGGGGGGTCCAAGGAGGCCACTCTCTGTTTCCTGGGTGGGGCCTGACTTCTGCAGGGTTGGGGTATCCTGGAGACACCTTTTCAACATTTATCACCCGTCTCTCTGGTGAGGCTTCTCCCTTCTGAGGCACCGTCATCTGTACCCTCCCTAGCACCTCCTCCCAAGCGCCCTGGGAACAGAAGCAGCAAAGTGAATGCTCACTCTCAGGTGAAGCAGCTGGAGCCGGAAGTAGGAAGGGGAGTGGGAAAGCTGGAAGTAGGGACTGGAAGGCCCCTGAGTTGGGTGGAGGACAGGTGAGGGGTAAGGACTTGGCCAGGTCAAGCTCTGGTTCCCAGCGGGCATTCTGGCTGTGGTGTGGAGGTCCTGGCTGTGGTGCTTTGTTTTTCTCTCTTTTTTCCCTTCTCAACTTCCCCCTCTTTCTTTTTTTCTTTTCTTTCATCATTTCTGTTTCCTCCTCTTTCTCTTCCTCTCTAGTCTCTTTCTTGTAGAAACCCTTCCCTTTCCTCTTTCTTTTCTCCCTTTTTTCTCTCCCCTTTTCGTTCTTTTCTTCTCCTAATTTTTCTCCATAGCATTAATAATTACTGACTTCTTTAAACTAACCTGTATTAGGGTCTGGCATTTAACACACACCAGGTACCCAGGGACATACTGAAAAAGAAGAGGCGATGCTCACAGAGCTGAGAGTGGAACACTGATGATTAAATAAGTAATTGTTACAAGACAGAGGTCCAGTGAATAACTCTCCTCTTTCTCACCCAATTTCTGGGCTGACTGAGAAGTAAGATGAAAGGTTAAGGCAGATGGGAAAGCAAAATAATACCGAAATTCATGGGGAAATTGCTGTTGGCAAATGCAGGTCATCTCTTCAGGCACGTGGGTTGCCCGACACTGAGTTACAGAGTTTGCCCAGCATGGCCTCCGGGCAGAGGCAGCCAGATCAGGGCATCCAGGTGAAGTCCACTCTGGTGGGAGCAGCGGTGCTTCTGAGAGGGAGGGGGAGGTGGAGGGCTGGGTTCCCCAGGCTCAGGTGCCTCTTCCCCTTCCTCTTTAGAGGAATCAGTGTAAACTCAGCATCATGAGTTAGGGGCGGGGAGAGAGGCCAGGATTGTGATGCTGATGCAAGCACACCTCATATGGAGGAAGAGATCAGCAGTTGGCAAGAAGCTCCTCCTCTGTCCACCTCTGCTCCGCACCGTCACTCACAGGAGGGGTGTGTTTGTGTGTGTGTGAGAGACATTGCACACCCAAGGAACTAAACCCAGTATAGGGCAGTGGAAGGCATCACCTCATGTAGGAAGTAGCATTTAATCTGAGACTTAAAGGATTGCTACTTCCTTTGATGTGATAAAGTGCCAAGTGGAATCGAGAACAAATTAAACAAATTTACTTCTCTGCTTCCTTCTCTAAGCTTCTTTTATATATATATATATAATATAAAACTCCTGGGAAGTGTTTCATTCAGTTATTCTGTCAACAAACATATATTAAAAGCCTATTCAATGCAAGCCACTTTACCAGGCAGGACAATTAGGAAGATTAATCGGATGGGGTTTCAGCCTTCCAGGAGGCTTCGGATCGGATGTGGACTAAGACATCCTCATAGACAGTGGACATGGATGTTGGGGTTTGAGATGTTTGTTGCTTGTTGAAACAAAGCAGAGCTCTAATTGAGCTATGTGAGGGTTTTATGAGAACTTCCCTGATGGCTCAGAGGGTAAAGCATCTGTCTGCAATGCAGGAGACCTGGGTTCGATCCCTGGGTCGGGAAGATCCCCTGGAGAAGAAAATGGCAACCCACTCCAGTGGGGTTCATGTGGAGAAGAAGAAACTTATTGTAAAGAGGAAGAGGCGATATTTGAGCCAAGCCTTGAATAGAGCATAAGATAGAAAAAGATAGTACCCTAGCCTTCCAAGTGGAAGAAATAGCCACCTAAAGGCGCAGGGCAGCTAATCAAAGGATGGATGTTTGCAGGGATCAGCAAATAGTCTAGTGTGTCCTAAATAGTATTTGAGAATAAAAATGCTGTAAACCCACCATATGACCCAGCAATCCCACTCCTAGGTACATACCCTGAGGAAACCAAAATTGAAAAAGACACATGTATCCCATTGTTCACTGCAGCATTATTTACAGTGGCTAGAACATGGAAGCAACCTAGATGTCCATCGACAGATGAATGGATAAAGAAGTTGTGGTACATATACACAGTGGAATATTCAGTTCAATTCAGTTCAGTCGCTCAGTCGTGTCTGATTCTCTGCACCCCCATGAATCGTAGCACACCAGGCCTCCCTGTCCATCACCAGTTCCCGGAGTTTACCCAGACTCATGTCCATCGAGTCGGTGATGCCGTCCAATCATCTCATCCTCTGTCATCCCCTTCTCCTCCTGCCCCCAATCCCTCCCAGCATCAGAGTCTTTGCCAATGAGTCAACTCTTCGCATCAGGTGGCCAAAGTATTGGAGTTTCAGCTTTAGCATCAGTCCTTCCAATGAACACCCAGGACTGATCTCCTTTAGAATGGACTGGTTGGATCTCCTTGCAGTCCAAGGGACTCTCAAGAGTCTTCTCCAACACCACAGTTCAAAGCATTAGTTCTTCGGCACTCAGCTTTCTTCACAGTCCAACTCTCACATCCATACATGACCACTGGAAAAACCATAGCCTTGACTAGAAGGACCTTTGTTGGCAAAGTAATGTCTCTGCTTTTGAATATGCTGTCTAGGTTGGTTAGAACTTTCCTTCCAAGGAGTAAGCGTCTCTTAACTTCATGGCTGCAATCACCATCTGCAGTGATTTACTCAGCCATAAGAAGGAATGCATTTGAGTCAGTTCTAATGAGGTGGATGAATCTTGAGTCTATTTTACAGAGTAGAGTAAGTCAGAAAGAGAAAGATAAATATCATATTCTAACACATATATACAGAACCTAGAAAAATGGTACTGAAGAATATTTTTACAGGGCAGCAGTAGAGAAACAGACATAGAGAATAGACTTATGGACATGAGGAGAGGGGAGAAGAGGGTGAGATGTATGGAGAGAGTAACATGGAAACTTACATTACCATATGTAAAATAAATAGCCAACAGGAATATGCTGTATGTCTCAGGAAACTCAAACAGGGGCTCTGTATAAACATAGAGGGGTGGGATGCGGAGGGAGATGGGAGGGAAGTTCAAAAGGGAGGGAATGTATTTATACCTATGGCTGATTGATGTTGAGGGTTGACAGAAAACAAAATTCTGTAAAGCCATTATCCTTCAGTTAAAAAAATAATTAAAAAAAAAAAGATGCTGGAAAAATCAACTTTGATGAAGAAGGGGGATCCAGACTCCTGATGGTCAGTGTAAGGGTCTGTCCACACTTTGATCAACAAAGTGCTGATGGGAGTTGCTGAGCAGATATTTAAAATAGATTAACCAACAAAGACCTATTGTATAGCACAGAGAATGCTGCTCAATACACTGTAACAACCTAAGTGGGAAAAGAATTTGAAAATGACACATGCATGTGTATGACCAAATCACTTTACTGTACATCTGAAACTAACATGACATTGCTAATCAACCATGCTCAACATAAAATAAAAATGTATAAAAAAG
>SJYX01000359.1:42322-83090 GCA_006410675.1 Oreotragus oreotragus
CCAAAGTATTGGAGTTTCAGCTTTAGCATCAGTCCTTCCAATGAACACCCAGGACTGATCTCCTTTAGAATGGACTGGTTGGATCTCCTTGCAGTCCAAGGGACTCTCAAGAGTCTTCTCCAACACCACAGTTCAAAGCATTAGTTCTTCGGCACTCAGCTTTCTTCACAGTCCAACTCTCACATCCATACATGACCACTGGAAAAACCATAGCCTTGACTAGAAGGACCTTTGTTGGCAAAGTAATGTCTCTGCTTTTGAATATGCTGTCTAGGTTGGTTAGAACTTTCCTTCCAAGGAGTAAGCGTCTCTTAACTTCATGGCTGCAATCACCATCTGCAGTGATTTACTCAGCCATAAGAAGGAATGCATTTGAGTCAGTTCTAATGAGGTGGATGAATCTTGAGTCTATTTTACAGAGTAGAGTAAGTCAGAAAGAGAAAGATAAATATCATATTCTAACACATATATACAGAACCTAGAAAAATGGTACTGAAGAATATTTTTACAGGGCAGCAGTAGAGAAACAGACATAGAGAATAGACTTATGGACATGAGGAGAGGGGAGAAGAGGGTGAGATGTATGGAGAGAGTAACATGGAAACTTACATTACCATATGTAAAATAAATAGCCAACAGGAATATGCTGTATGTCTCAGGAAACTCAAACAGGGGCTCTGTATAAACATAGAGGGGTGGGATGCGGAGGGAGATGGGAGGGAAGTTCAAAAGGGAGGGAATGTATTTATACCTATGGCTGATTGATGTTGAGGGTTGACAGAAAACAAAATTCTGTAAAGCCATTATCCTTCAGTTAAAAAAATAATTAAAAAAAAAAAGATGCTGGAAAAATCAACTTTGATGAAGAAGGGGGATTCAGACTCCTGATGGTCAGTGTAAGGGTCTGTCCACACTTTGATCAACAAAGTGCTGATGGGAGTTGCTGAGCAGATATTTAAAATAGATTAACCAACAAAGACCTATTGTATAGCACAGAGAATGCTGCTCAATACACTGTAACAACCTAAGTGGGAAAAGAATTTGAAAATGACACATGCATGTGTATGACCAAATCACTTTACTGTACATCTGAAACTAACATGACATTGCTAATCAACCATGCTCAACATAAAATAAAAATGTATAAAAAAGAAAAAAAAAACCCACCAGTTTTGTTAAGCAGAAGTTATGTCCTGGGCATTTTAGAATAATCACTGCCTGGGTTGCTGGACGCAGAGCTTGGAGACAGTAGGAGTATTCGGTGCGTGCATACTAAGTCACTTCAGTCATGTCCAACTGTTTGCGACTCCTATGGCCTATAGCCCTCCAGGCTCCTCTGCCCATGGGGTTCTTCAGGCAAGAATACTGGAATCTGTTACCATGGTGTGTCCTGGGTATTTTAGAATAATCACTGTCTGGGTTGCAGGGCACAGAGCTTGAAGACAGTAGAAATATTGGGTAGCTTTGGACTAGTCCATGGTAGAAGTTCTGATTATCAGCGTTGGAAGCAAGAATAGNCCCATGGGGTTCTTCAGGCAAGAATACTGGAATCTGTTACCATGGTGTGTCCTGGGTATTTTAGAATAATCACTGTCTGGGTTGCAGGGCACAGAGCTTGAAGACAGTAGAAATATTGGGTAGCTTTGGACTAGTCCATGGTAGAAGTTCTGATTATCAGCGTTGGAAGCAAGAATAGAGAAATGGGTAGATTCCAGGGGTCACCCCAGCAGTGCTCCAAGTCCTGTGAACACAAGAAGAAAAGTCAGGGGACCGCCTACTCATGATGGGATCTGATCAAGGTAGGTGCAGAGGAAGCTCATGGCTATGGAAGGCAGGCCCCAGGGGGACAGAGCTGTGAGGTTCCCAAGGGTGGGATCTCAGGCTACGTCCTGTGTGACTGGGGAATGGAAGGGCTGGTAAGAGAAGAAGAGACTGGAGCAGGTGGACTGGTGCTCAGTGAGGCCAGTGGGTCTTGTAGGAACACGAGGGCTTGGAATTCCTCTTTGCTGGGCCTTGTCTCATCATATAAAAATTACGTTCTACCATCGAACTTATGATTACCAGTGGGGGTAGGAAAAGAGAGGAGAAAGAGATAGAGAGTTCAGGATGATGTACACACAGCTAGAATTAAAATGGATAGCCAACAAGGACCTGCTGTATAGCACATGGAACTCTGCTTAATGTTTTGTGGCATCCTGGACGGGAGGGGAGTTTGGGGGAGGAAGGATACATGTATATGTATGGCTGAGTCCATTCGCTGTCCACCTGAAACTATCACAACATTGTTAATCGACTATACTCCAAGATAAAATACAGAGTTTGAATTAAAAAAAAAAAAATCAGTTCTACCAAAAGCAGAAACAATAAGAAAAGTAAAACCCAGAGAGACAGACTTAAAGACGAACTTGTAATCCTGAAGAAGCCAGATCAGTGCAGCATTCGGAGCCTCTGGAAGCAGGTCTCTCCTGCGAGGTGTCCCCTCCTGAGGTGCCAGCATTCCGCCCTTACTGCTTGGACTTCCTGACTTTCTTGTTCTCAGAAAGAGAAAGGAGCTTATTAAATGAAGTGGCTGCCAAGTGTGTTTTAAGATGAACAAAGCCTAGATCATTTTTTTCCCTTGCCACATACCATAATAATTGTATGAAGGGCAGGTTTATTTGGTTGGCATTATGATTTTTTTCCCTAAGCTTAATTACAGTGTTAAAAAGGCAACTGCAATTGAAAGAAACAAGCTCCACGGTCATGGAGACCAGCATGACCATTTTGGGTTTGAAACACAGTTTCTTTGTGCTGGGAATTAATTGTATGAGAAACTTTGGGGCTTATGTAAAACACATTTTTATGAAAATAAACTTGAACAGTCATTAAAATGAATAGTTTTTAAATAAGACTTTGAGTCTTTTAAATAAGACTCAAACTGCATGGTGGTGCCAAGGAATTTTAGATGCCTTCTTTATTGGCCTTGTTTTGGGTTCAACTCTGCATTTTCTAAGACAATATCAGGGCCATGGAGGTAAGTCTTAGCTTATAATTGAGAATCAAATGTATAATTCCAGTGATAGATTATTAGAGGAAATAAAGGAATAAAAAGCTTGAATCGTATTTAGGTCTAAATAACTTCATGAATAAGTAATTCTATGTTGAAGAATCCAACATGTTAGCAGGAAGCATTGCCTGGTAGTTTGGCCTCAGACCAAGGAACCAATTAATAGAACTCAGCATCCCAACTTTGGGACACTCCCTGGGCAACTTATAAATCAGAAATGTGAGATGATCTCCACTTTCTCATCTGCCAGCACTGAAGAGGAGCATCTCAGGCTTAGAGATCTGTGTACTTCAGGGGCACGTTCAGAGCTGAGCTCTCAGCCTGGCTATGCTACCCTGAAACCTGAGTGGCTTAAACAAGGCACTTCCCAAGGGTTCATCAGAGGTGAGAATAGCAGCTGTGGACTTGCAGGGGTGGCCTGTACAGCTCTGTTCCGAAATGTTGGAGAGAGTCAGGGTTTGATACCTGTGTGCGCAGTATTCTCTCCTTTCCTCATTTCTTCTTGGGAAGGTGGAGCTAGTGCAAGTGAGGCTCAGCTGTGTGGGCTCCACTCCTGTTCCAGGGCAGATGGGAAAGTGACATCCTTTTTAATTGGTGGGAACTTGAGCTCATGGTCCCCAGTCCTTGGAAGAATGCCTCACTGCTTTCCACACCCCCCACCACCCACACACACATGGTCCCTACCCCACCAAATCACTAACATTTTTCCTCTCCTTAAAGGCGTATTTTCCTCCCTGCATGGAGATCCTTGTAGTTATTTAGACAAAACCTTCCATAAGGAGAAAGAAGGGAGGCTTTTGGAGTTGTAGACAGAATGGATGAGAAGAGTGTTCCTCCTCTGGTTTTATATTGAGGTGCATAATTTAACTGATGGCCCATTGGCTTCAGTTCCAGAGCACATCATGACACCATTTTGTGTTGCCCGCGGGGCTGTTGTGAGCTCTCAGCGAGACGATGCTTCATCCTGTAGAGCGGGACCCTTCCCTACCCACTTTCCTGGTTCCCTGCTTCTGGTTCTTACTGGGATTGATCAGAGAAAGCCAGGGGCACTCAGAGGCCTCCAGAATGGTGGCGATTTGTGTAGTGAGTGAGAGCACCCAGATGGTAGCTGTCAGGCAGCAGAGAGCTCTTAGGGTGGTGGGGATGTCTCTCCTATAACCTCCAGGTGCCAGTCTGAGCTGCTGGAAGGAGGTCTTCACTTCTGTGTGGGGTACTGGAAGCACTCTTACCACCGCTGGCCTCTGGCCACATTCTTCCTATAGTCTGACTCCATCTCCCCACTGTGCTGTAGACTGTGGTGTGATGGCCTGACACATTTGTCCCATGGTACCTACAACCGGACCCCTTGGAAAAGTAAAGCTGCTTAGGTGACTCTCTCCTATCCTTAGGTGTGGGGCCGACCCCCCATCCCCACATCAACTGCTTTAGAGTGAGAGCCGGGGGAAGGGACGCAGAGAAAGACCGGAAATGCAATAGGTGCTTGGGAAGACTTCCAGTGATTTTTTTTTCCTTGATGAAAACACATTTGGACCTAGAAGGTCTGAGGTGCCTTTTGGGCTGGCCCCCCAAAGGCATGACTGGAGACATGAAAGCTTGACACGTCCCTTCTTTTTCAACAGCATGGCTCAGCGAATCCATTCAAACCCATTAAGATTTTCAGAGTGACAGGAGGAGAAAATCCTTCCAGTGAACACTCTTCGGATATTGTGACCGAACACCATTTCCCTGGACCTGGACCATTTTCTCGTTTTGAAAATCCCATCAATTGCAATCCCTTCCTCGAGGCTGAGCATCTGGCTTTTAACTTTCCTTTTTTTTTTTTTTTTGACACAAAAGCCTATAGCAAAGGCGTGTAGATATATGAATTACATACCTGTTAGTAACACCGTGTTGCCCCGTGTTTAAGAGGTAATGTGGAAAGCGTTTTCAATTTTTTCTGGGTTTGTAAATCTACAGAGATAATTATCCTTCAAAAGAGTGGGAGCAGCCACCAGGGTCAGGAAACTTGGCTCGCAGACCTGGACTCTGCTCCTAACTAGTCTTGTGATCCTTGTTTGTAGGATTCTCAAGTGAAATTGTGTGTGTGTGTGTGTGTGAAAGATGTCTTAAGCAAACTGTTTTTCTGTGGGAGCACAATTGAATTAAAAAAAAATCTAAATTAAGCACATCTTCTCCAGGAGCACATCTGTTGCACAGAATGGGGCCCATTCCATCAATACAGTTGCCTGCAGAGCTATGAAGTCATCCCCATCTAATTCCTGAAACCAAAAATGAGGATAACAGGCCAATATTAAATATTAAAGTTTTTCACAATTTTGCTGCTCTCTTCCAGAGGACACAAAGAACACTGACATATTTTCCAGAGCTCAGGTGGATAGCTAATGGACTGGAGAAGCTTTCAACTCAACTGGAGTGATACATAAAGGGAAAACTTAATTACAGTTAGGATTCAGTGGGTTAACTGGATAAACAAGTAGCCTCTGTATTTTGAAGTATCTAAGACACTATTGATTGTAAGAGGCACCATTATTTTATGTACCTCTGAGGAGAAAAAGTGCTGCCAAATTAAACTATGGCCACATTGCTTGATGACTTAGAATTGTAATTTTACACTTGTTGAAAGAGCTCTTTAAGGCTTAAGTGCATACAGCAAAAGGAAAATGTAAGCAGAATACATTGGCTGCACTATTGCTAACCTGTCTTCACAAGATGGGCTCTTCCGAATGACTCTCTGACTTAGGGTTTCTGCTGTCTGTGGTTCTCTATACCTCCTTCCCTTGCACTGAGAGCAGTGATGATGAGCTTTTCTATCCCAGAGCACTACCTTACTGATCTGATGTTTTCTAACCCAGATGTCTATTTATAAGTTACAGAGCTAGTGCTCCCTTCATCTTAGCAGAGGTGAGAGTCCAGGGGTCCTTAAGTGGTTTGCTGACTGAAAGGCTAAGGTTTGCAATTATGTGAACTTGGCCACTGGAACAACAGCCGAGTACTATCCCAGAGCACTACCTTACTGATCTGATGTTTTCTAACCCAGATGTCTATTTATAAGTTACAGAGCTAGTGCTCCCTTCATCTTAGCAGAGGTGAGAGTCCAGGGGTCCTTAAGTGGTTTGCTGACTGAAAGGCTAAGGTTTGCAATTATGTGAACTTGGCCACTGGAACAACAGCCGAGTACGCTCATGTGACAGTGCCACCATCTCCACCTTGTTTAGCAGCAATTATAAGATGCCACCACCAACATCACGAGGGCTGCCTGGCAAGTTGCTTTCTTCTTCCTTCCTGCTGAATCTCAGCTTTTATTTGTAGGACAGTCTCAGGTATACAACTCACCCAATGCAATGAGTGAGTGAGAATGCCTGATGTCGTACATGGCCATGCCCTGTGAGTTCATTCCATGGAAATGAGAAGTCAAAGAGAGGGTGAAGCATAGATTCTTGCCATTGAGGACCCATTGGTAATAGGTAGGACTGTACCCATTGGTTGGAGAAGGTGATGGCACTCCACTCCAGTACTCTTCCCTGTAAAATCCTATGGATGGAGGAGACTGGTAGGCTACAGTCCATGGGGTTGCAAAGAGTCAGACACGACTGAGCAACTTCACTTTCACTTTTCACTTTCATGTATTGGAGAAGGAAATGACAACCCATTCCAGTGTTCTTGCCTGGAGAATCCCAGGTACAGTGGAGCCTGGTGGGCTGCCGTCTATGGGGTCGCACAGAGTCGGACACAACCGAAGTGACTTAACAGCAGCAGCAGCAGGAGTACCCACTGGTAATATGTAGTTCAAAGAATGGTCTAGCTTGACTAGCTCCTGCTTCTGAAGCCTTAGTCAATCCCCTTTCTGTCTAACATGGTACCTTGTGCTGGGCTCTGTCACAACATGTCTTTGTGTCTGCTGTGACCCCTTTAAGAGCAGCACCTGTATCTATTCTTCTTTGTAACCCAGTGCCCGGAGCAGTGCCTAGGCTTCAGTAGACTTTGGCTGAACGTTTCTCAAAAGACTGAAGATGGAGAGGATGAGACAGGCAAGATCAGCCAGGTTTAGAGAGGATGGAGTTTTCCTGTTTGACCTGAAGTGGAGGCTATGGGACAGGGAGCAGTGGGAAGCTGGAGCATGAGCGAGGGGCTGGTGCCAGGGCCTGGGGTGCCACCAGGAGGAAGCTTATTGGGCAGCACAGAACCCACCAAAAACTATTCAAAGACTATTTCAGAGCACCTATATGTACTGCATATTGAGTCATAGATGACAATTTATGTGGCAAAATGAATTGATCAGTATTACCCATGTAGCTGATAAAATTATCCAAATAGAGAAACTGATACACCTGTTCAAGGAGGCTATTTTTAATAGTAACATTTATTTATTCATTCAAAGATTCTACTAAGACTAATACAGTGACTGTGGACCAGGCACTGAGGGCATGTGGATGAAGTGATGGGAACGTCGCTCAGTTGTGTCTGATTCTTTGTGATCCCATGGGACTATACAGTCCAAGGAATTCTCCAGGCCAGCATACTGGAGTGGGTAACATTTCCCCTCTCCAGGGGATCTTTCCAACCTAGGGATCAAACCCAGATCTTCCATATTGCAGGCAGATTTGTTATCTGCTGAGCCACAAGGGATTGGGTAGCCAATCCCTTGTCAAGGGGATCTTCCCGACCCAGGGGTAGAACAGGGGTCTCTGAATTGCAGATGGATTCTTTACCAACTGAGCTATGAGGGAAGCCCCATATGTGGATGAATAATGCATAATTAATCTTTGGATAGATAAACATGTAAAGGCTTGTGTAAGATAGAAGAGTATTTAGGATTCACTGTACTTTATTCAGAGTTCTATGGGGATACGAGCAAGTGTTCATCTCTCCATGGGTGGATCAAAGAAAATTCCTCAGGGCCAAGATGATTCTTAAAATATTTACAGCCAAACCAGACAGAATTGTCCTCTATAGAAGTATTTCCTGTAGAAGACTGGTATCCCTTAAAAAAGGATTTTTGATTAATTAAGTTTAGAAAATGGTTCATACTCCATTCACATCTTGGAATTCATGGTGTGTGTTAGCATATTAAAGTTCCTTCAAGATCAGTAGTAAACACGAATAAATGAACAAGCAACAAACAGAATGCCAAGTTATTTGGTTTAATCAACCATTTTCCTAAAGTTAGTTGGCCATGGAACATTTCTGTGGTAGAATATCTTTTAAATCGACACCTATTAATATCTCCTACTTCTTAATATCTTTACAGTATAGCTTAGAAAACAACTCATGCTTGATTTGGGTGGGAGCTTGTTTTAAAACAGTGAGCATTGGATACTCTTTCTAATACTGTGAGTTTCTGCTCTGAGTTCTCATGAAGAAATGATATTTTTTGTTGCATGTGAGTGAATACATGTGTTCATAAGCATGATTTATGTCTTCCGGTATCCAAAATTCTCTTTACAAAGGCCAAAAGAACGTATACCATCTGCCTCAAATGCCATATTACTTGAGTGAGAATGACTATTGTATTGGTATCAACTGTTGTTGCACCCCAAATGATGTTTATGAAATAACTTAAATACTGGAAAAAATGCATATACTCGGGATGCTATCTCTCTTCAGAACTTCTGCTGAGTAGAGTAAGAGCTTCTAAGACATTCTGGCTAGCTACAATGCTTTATTAGTCTTTACTTTTGTATGTACTTTTGGCATCTATGCAGAAATCACTTGTCAAATAACCTGGAGATTTTTTCATCTTCATGGTTGAATGTTATAATACTTGAAATAAAGTGGACCCTTATGTCATACTGCAAAAGTTCAGTTTTAACTGAGCAATAAAAATAAATGTTCACCAATAAACTCATTCTGCAGATTCTATTGTGCCCAGATGGTTTGAAATGGCTTTGGCTTTTTGATGACCAGTAAGTAGTCTGCATTGGAACACACCAGTCCAACTTGTCTGTAAAGTCAAGTCTCATTTCCCTAACCCATGTTTCCAGTTTAACCAGAAATATATTCTGATTAGTAGACCCATATGCAGTGTTCAATTCTATTGACTGATTGGCTGAGCGCACTAAAATATGGACTGGGTCATCTGTAGTCTTCCAGATGCCCAATCCGCTTCTTTGACTCCACGAAGAGATTGTATTGCAAAGTTTAGCAAAGCATTGCAGCCCATGACCAGGAAAACATCACAAGTGATTGCTCTGTGATTGAGATGTGGCTTTAGGACTGACACTATTTCCTTTGTGTGCATTTGGGTAAAGAGAAGTTTTTTGAGAACTATTTGTTTAGTGAATTTGGCAAATGAGTGAATGCATGCGTGTCTGCCAGGTCATGGCAAGCGACTTTCAGACTTGAGCTTCTTATACATCAGAAAGTAGATCTTGGATTTCTCAGGCAGGACAGCACCCTCCCCTTGATGTACACACTCATCATAAAACTCATCAGAGATATTCAGTGAGTCCTCAGGAGAGCTAGACCTGAAAACATTTCCTTTCCTCTTCCTTCCAAAGTGTATTTCCCTGGACAGCCCTCCACCCAAGCCCTGACTGTCTGGGAAAAGTGCCAGGAGGGAGGAGTTGGTGAGCAAGGCTTGAAAGGCATCTAAGGGTAATGAGAAAAACACGTCTCACTGCGCACACGGCTCCTTCTGCCTCAGCTTCGCCTGTGTATGCTCGTGGGAGCGGCTGAAAAGCACATTCTTTAAAATCCTGGCCCTTAAAAGGAATGCAAGTTGGACTGAAATGTCAGCTTGGCTCTGCTTGGACTGCAGGACAGTTCTTTCATTGCTGACTTTTTGACATGGTAAAACCCAGACCTTTCCTTGCACTCGGGGGATGGTTCATAGAACTGATGCAATTTCAAGCCCTTACTCCATCCAACTGTATTGGATTTTTATCACAATACAAAGATTTTTACAAATTGCATTTCTATCCTTCCTCTTTGGCTTCCTCCCCCTCATCTCAGAACCATGTCTTATCCGGAACCAGCCGCATTAGATGTCCAAGTAAGCCTTTACTCTGGACCTTGGGGTCAGGCAAGTCACATCCATTTCTCTCCACTGTTTAAAAAGCCGCCTGAGCCGGCACCACACTTGCCCGCAGCAGGTTGGGTCAGGCTGTGGGTGGCCAGAGCATGAGCTCACCCCCTTGTCTCACTGCCCAGCTCACATCTCATCTTGCTGAACCGTCACTTGCTTAGTTAAATCTGAGTTCCTGAAACATCATTCTTCAGCTATTTTCATCTTGGGAGATTTGAAGCACTTCTTCAATTGTATTCCAACTCTGTTTGGAAATTCAGCTTTGCTGACTTCTGACCTTTCACGAGGTCCCTTGAGTTTAATTGCCTGCTGTTATTTTAGAATTGATCAGACATTACTGCTTCCTTTTCCTTGCATGTGGAAACATAGACTGTGACTCTTACAGACAAGGGGCTTCATATTGCCTTTGCTTATCCCTGCCCTGGATTTCCATAGACAGGCTATGTGCCTCTGAGCAAGGAAGCACATTGATCCATTGGATGAGTTTCTCAAAGAAAGGGCTGGTTCAACATTTTCATAGGCAGACATTCATTAGATATGGAAGGTACTCAAAAGTGGTCTGCTAAGACCACTGCCCATAAAGTAGAGCCTAGATTTAGACAAAAGTTTCATTTGTTCATTCATTTTTCGGGTGTCCTATGTCCTGGTACTGCAGTAGAGAGTAAGTGGATAATAAGAACAGATAGTCTACCTTTTAGGGGTTTAGACTGATGGTGAAATAAGATGTACATACTCACAGCAAAGTTATTTCCCAACAGGATATAACTGTGAGTTATCACAAGCAAAGTGTCTGGGTTCATGGGAAGGAGGAGGAAGTATGGCTGGGAATAAAACAAACATGATATACAATGTATCCTGGGCACTAACTAGGTAAAGCTTCTGCAGAGCCCAAGGCAGACAGAGAAAGGTGTCTCCAGCTTTAAGAAGCTTACAGTCAATTGAAGGGGAGGAGGTGGATGCAGGGCACTGTGAATCCTGAGACTGTGAGCTGTGGCTGGCTGTCACTGTCCAATTAGTCCCAGTCTTCTGTTCCTCCCACATCATGGTGGACATCCTGGAAATGATGATACTTCCAGAAAGATTTGCATCTCCATTTCCAGCCACATCTAGCTGGAACAACCAGGAAAAACTGAGAATCACCTTAGCTTTGGAGACAATTTTCCATCCTTGTACCTTTCTCCAAACCAGATTCTAGCCGTTTCCATTTTCCAGGTTCCTAAGTGACTTTGATTTTTCAATATAGTTACAAGTGTCTTGGGCTTTACATTTAATGAAATGGCTTTTAAGTAAGTGCAGAGACACTAGAGAAAAGGGGATGGCAGATTTTCACCTTATCTCCCTAGCCATTAACCATGGGTCCTTCCTTACCTGATCGCTGGAGTACTGCTGGGGTCACAGGGAGGCGCTGTCTGCAGCAAGAGGGGACAAGACTTTAGGAATTTGCATTGTGAGTGTGAATTTCTTTAGTTTTTTTTTTTTTTAAATTATTTTGTTGCAGTATAGTTGATTTACAATGTTGTGTTAATTTCTGCTATACAGCAAAGTGATTTCAGGTATACATATAATTTTTTTTCATATTCTTTTCTATTATGGTTTATTATAGAATACTGAATACAGTTCCTTGTGCTATACAGTAGGACTTTGCTGTTTATCCACTCTCTATACAAAAATTTGCACCTTCTAATCCCAACTCCCAATCTATCCCTTCCCTACCTCCCGCCTGCCCCCTTTGAATTTCTTTAGTTTTCAGTAGGAATAGCTATGTGTCCCTGTCACAGAGGGCTTCCCTTATAGCACAGTTGATAAAGAATCTGCCTGCAATGCAGGAGACCTGGGTTTGATCCCTGGGTCTGGAAGATTCCCTGGAGAAGGGAATGGCAACCCACTCCAATATTTTTGCCTGGAGAATCCCATGGATAGGCTACCATCCGTGGGATCTCAAAGAGTCAGACATGACTTAGTGACTAAACCCCCATCACCTGTCACAGAAGTGGGCTGCCATATTTTCGGTTCTCTCCATGAATGGTTTTGCTGTGGAAAATTGCCAGGTGGAAGGGATGTGGGGGCTATGCTCCTGTACATGTCCTTTGAAAGTCCTCATGTCTTATCTTTTTATCATGCCTTGCTCCTGTATGTCTGTGCACACACTTAGATACATACCCAGACACATTTGGTCCAGAAGCACATAATTTCAGTAGTATGATGGCCATTTTGCAAAATCAGGTCTGTAAAGTCAATGCAGTGTTGTGACAAAGCCCTGGCTGGTAGATTGGGAGGCTTCAGGTCTGGTCCTGGTTTTTATTCTGGTGTGGCTCTGAGCAAGCGCTTTTCCCTTTTGCCTCATATATTTCTCAACTGTACTATTAGGTGTTCAGCAGCACAATCTTCAGGGGCTTTCTATGATGCTAAGGATCTTTCTCCCTGTCTTAAGGGCCTCTCCTGATATGGCAAAGATTAGCTGTTGACAGAGACCAGATCTCAGGTCCCTCTGAGTCTAGAGTGGAAGTGGAAATGGAAGTGTCAATATGGTAAGTCATCTCTTACAGGGGGTGTTGGAGCCAAAGCTGCCATTTAAGTCTAAATGTGCTGTCTGTCAGTTAGCTCCTAGGAAACCATGGCAGTACCTCGTTGGGCTGGGGCATGGGAGAGGGACATCAAGAAGGCAGGGCCATTATAGTGCCCACACCTGCAGGGAGCTTTAATTATTTCTAGGCTCAGTTTGCACATATGGGCTGATTTTGTTCAGGATGGAAAATGGAATGAGTCCTGACCTTTCACATTCTTTGCTAGAAAAGAGGAAATCTGCCATTTTCCTTTAATGAGCAGTATGTTTTCCTTCCTCGGTGAAATGCCGAATGTTCCAGAATGAATCATTTAAAACACACTTAAACCAGATCCAGGAGATTTTCAAGTAGAGTTGGAATGCAATAGTTTCTCCATAGGATGTACTTGAGGGCCAGGATTGCTCAAGGGTAAAGACAGTTGAGACTTACATTATAATCCATGAAATCCAGAAGAGTTGGATTTATTAAGAACCTCAAAGAGATGCGAATAAATCTTTCTTTCTTAAGTTCAGAGTAAAAAAAAAAGGTCACCCAAATCAATAGCCTCATCATAATAGCAGAAGAGACACTAGGGAGGTTGTGACTTCTGGGAGGAAAACACATCCCAGCCCTTCTGCCCTCTGGTTCCATGATCCATGTAACTCTTCCTGGTAACTGATTCGGAACTTGCAGTATAACTTTTCTGTCCTAATCATGAGTTTTTCCATCCATCAGTTCATCCATCCACCCCTCCATCCATTCCCCCATCCATCCATCCATTTATCCCATCCATCCATCCATTCATCCATTTATCCCATCCATCCATCCATTCATCCATTTATCCCATCCATCCATCCATCCATCCATTCATTTATCCCATCCATCCATCCATCCATCTACCCCTTCCATCCAAATAGCAAACATACCCTGAACACTTATTCTATGCCATGTGCTAATCTAGGTGGTGGGGAGAAGATGATATAATGGACATTTCCTGGTTTCCTCCTCAGAATTTAATACCCTCATTTCTTCTGCCAAAAAGAAATTTTTCATGGAAGCAGTTTAAAAGGGATTGCCCCATCTCCAAGTATAGGTGTGACTCAGACTAACTGGATCAGTGAACTACACTGATACCACACCATCCTCTCAGCAGCTGGTCACAATGATTAATTTAATGAGGGCTCCTCGGCCTTATAAGGTTATCGAAGGTCATCAGGAGTCAACCCAAAGACGGTTGTTTGAGATATCACTTATATGGATCTCTCTCTTCCTCTGTATGAGAACCTGGAAGCACATGAAGAGTGTGTGGATAGTCATCTGGTAATGATCAGGGAGGGCCTGCTGATGTTAGAGCCAAGGCCAGAAACCTTTAGCTGAGCATTTGAGAGTTAGAACTCTGGACCTGGTCATGTCCCTTGAGCCTTTGAATCAAGTTTTGCCTGAAGCCACACCTAACTCAGTTATGGGGGCCAATAAATCCCTTTTAATGTTCAAGCCAGTTTGAGATGAGTTCTGTTACAGCTAAAAGCATCCTAACAGATGCAGAAGCAGGCAGCAGTCCCCAACCTCTTTGGCACTAGGGACCGGTTCCATGGAAGATAATTTTTCCATAGACTGGGGAAGGGGGATGATTTAAGGAAGATTCAAGCACATTACATTTACTGTGCACTTTCCTTCTAATTTATTGCTGCCACTGATCTGACAGGAGGTACTATTCTGTGGCCTGGATGTAACGGTTAAGAGCTCAGATTCTGAAATAAAAAAAGAGCTTGAACCAGCTGCTTTGGTTTGAATCTCAGTTTCACCATCCAGTAGTTTCAGTGGCCTTGTCATGCCTCATTTTATCTATCAGTAAAATGGATATAATATTTCTTCTTCTGAAGATTGTTATAAGAATCAAGTTAGAATATAAAAGCACTTAAAATCATGCTTAGCACATTTATCCTCGGAGTCACCAGGGAAGCCCAGTAAATGTCACATAATGTCTAAAAAACAAGAAGACTAAGGAAGCAGTGAAAAATACCTGGTATCCATTCTAGAGAGGCTTGATCTCCCTTCTGGGTGCCACCTCTGTGGAGAGGTGGAACCTGATGATAGTACCTTCTCAGTGAAGAATTCTCAGCATTTATTATAAGGAGTTTTTGAGCAAATGCAAAACTTCTCCATCAAGCAGAACCATCAATTAGCTTTATAACTGTGTACATGAATAGTACACAGTTATACTGAGTACTAACGAATAGTATCACTTTCATCAAGAGTGGAAGCTATTAAGCTTGACGGTAGTAGAGTAAGTCTATCACACTGCGTCTTCTGGTTGTTATGCTATTGCTTGCAAACCACACCCCATTTCTCTCTCTCAGGTTGACCCATTGTATCAATATCCCTGTGTATGAAGGGATGATATGAAGGGATGTGTAATGAAGACATGATAGATGAGTGTTGTGGCCATGCCGTGGTAAGTTGTCTAACTAGTGTTAGTTTCTCAGTGGTGTCTGGCTCTTTGCTACTTCATGGACTGCAGCCCTCCAGGCTCCTCTGTCCATGGGATTCTCCAGGCAAGAATACTGGAGTGGGTAGCCATGCCCTTCTCCAGGGGATCTTCCCAACCCAAGCATTGAACCTGAGTCTCTTGCATTGTAGGCAGATTCTTTACCATCCGAGCCACCAGGGAAGCCCCAGGATGTCTATAAAGACAGTGCAAAAAATGTCATATCTGTCACTATGACATGGTGTCTGTGACATAATAATTGGTATACTTGTGTGTCACCATAATAGATGGTGCCTGTCATTATGACATGAAATACCTGTCTGCCAAGATGTCACTATAGTCTTTTTCCATCATGAGGACAGTGCATGTCGGTTATGGTGGCCTGGCGTACCTGTCATATATATAGGCTTATCATATGTAGAAAGGAGCACCTCCCCTTCTCACCCCCTATAACCAGTGAGTCACTGAGTCCTATGGCATCACTTCCTAAATGGCTTCTAGCCTGACCCCTCCTTTCCATCCCCACAGCTTCTGTTACAGTTATGGCTCTGAACTCCCCGACTCCTAGTTAATCCATTCTCCGCTCTACATCAGAAAGATCACTCTGACGCAGATTGATAATGTCAGCCATTTTCCTAAGATCTAAATAGGTAAATGTACTTCATATTTTCCAAATACAATAAATTCTCCCACTCTCATTCTAGGTTCTCCAGGATTTGGTTCTGACCAAATTTCCCCTAGGTTTTTGTTGTTGTTCAGTTGCTCAATCTCATTCAGCTCTTTTCGACTCCACAGGCTGCAGCATGCCAGGCTTCCCTGTTCTTCATCACCTCCCAGAGTTTGCTCACACTCATGTTGAGTTGGTGATGCCATCTAACCATCTCGTCCCCTGTGTCCCCTTCTCCTCCTGCCTTCCATCTTTTCCAGTATCAGGGTCTTTTCTCATGAGTTGGCTCTTCCCATCCAGTGGCCAAAGCACTGGAACTTCAGCTTCAGCATCAATCCTTCTAATGAATATTCAGGATTGATTTCCATTAGGATTGACTGGTTTGATCTCCTTGCCGTCCAAGGGACTCTCAAGAGTCTTCTCCAGCACCACAATTCAAAAGCATCAATTCTTTGGCACTGTTTAATTTAAGATGTCCAGTGTGATGATTTGATATATGCGCATCTTGCAAAGTGATTACCAAGGAAAGGTTTATTAACACATCCATCACTTTACATAGTAATTGTTTTTGTTTGCAATTTTGTGGTGAGAACATTGCTACTTTCTTAGCAACTTTCAAGTATACAATACAATATTGTTGTCTATAGTTGTCATTAAGTTATCTATAGTTATTATTTGATTCTAAGAACTTATTTATATTATAATTAGAAATTTGTACCTTATTTTCCCATTTTTTTCCCCACCTTCCAGCTTATGGTAACCAACAATCTATTTTCTAATTTTATGAGTTTGGTTTTTTTAAGATTCCACATTTAAGTGAGATTATCCAGTACTTATCTTTCTTTATCTGACTTACTTCACTTATCTTCATGACCTCAAGGTCCATCCACATTGTTACAAGTGGTAGAATTTCCTACTTTTTTGTTATTGAGTAATATTCCATTGTATATACAAACACACACGCACATGCGCACACACACACACACACACGTGCAGACACTACATTTTTTTTATTCAATCATGCAATTTTTTCTTTTAGCAATCTCCGTACTGTTTTCTGTAGCTGTTGTAGCAACTTACATTCACATCAACAAGGCATAAAGGTTTCCTTTTCTCAGCATCCTTGCCAGGACCTAGTCTCTCGTGTCTTTTTGAGAGTAGTCATTTTCACAGCTGTCTCAATGTGGTTTTTCTTTGGATTTCCCAGGTGATTAGTGTTATTGAGTACCTCTTCATGTATCTGTTGGTCACTTGTAAGTCTTCTTTGAAAGGATATTTATTCAGATCCTTCGCCCATTTAAAAATTGGATTACTTTTTTTTTTTCCTATTGAGTTTCATGAGTTTTGGATATCAACCCCTTATCAGATAAATGATTTGCAAATATGTTGACCATTTTGTAGGCTGACTTTTCGTTGATTATTTCTTTTACTATGCAGAAGACTTTTAGTGTGATGTGGTTCCATTTGTTTATTTTTGCTTTTGTTGCTTGTGCTTTAGTGTCATATCCAAAAAGATAATTGCCAAGATTAATGCCAAGGAGCTTTCGGCTTATGCTTTGCAGTTTTGAGTCTTAATTTTTAAGTCTCTGTTGAGTTAATGTTTTAAGTAAAGTAAGATAGGGAGCCAATTTTCTTCTCGTGCTTGTGAAAATCCAGTTTTCCCAGCACCATTTATTGAAGAGACTATCCTTTCTTCATTGAGTATTCTTGGCTTCCTCATCAAATATTAGTTAGCTGTATTTGTATGAGTTTATTTATGGGCTCTTTATTTGTTCCATTGTTCTGTGTGTGTTAGTATGTCAGTATCACACCATCTTGATTAATATGGGGTTGTTTGAAATAAGGAGATATGATACCTCCGTTTTTGTTCTTTCACAGGATTGCTTTGGTTATTCAGCCTATTTTGTGACTCCATATGAATTTTGGGATTTTTTTTTTCCTGTTTCTGTGAAAAATGCTTTTGGAGTTTTGATAGGGATTGCATTGAATTTATAGTTGGCTTTGAGTTGTGTGGACATTTTAACAATTTTAATTCTTATAATCTATGAACACAGAATATCTTTCCATTGATTTGTGTTTTACTCAGTTTCTATCATTAATGTTTTATAGTTTTCAATGTACAGATTTTTAACTTCCTTGGATGAACTTATTCTTAAGTATTTTATTATGTATTATGTTATTGTAAATGATATTATTTTCCTTATTTCACTTTCAGATGGTTTGTTGTTAGCATGTAGAAACACAACTGATTATTTTATGTTGATTTTCTATTCTGCAACTTTACTGAATTTATTTATTAGTTCTAATAGTTTTTTTTAAAATAGAATCTTTTAGTCTTTTCTATATATAATATAGAAATATATTTATATATGTTATATATACACATATGTTCCTTATGTGACACACATATATATATATACACACACACACGTGTCATCTGCAAACAGATAATTTTAATCCTTCCTTTCCTATTTGGATGCTTTTTATTTCTTTTTCTTGCCTGATTACTCTGGCTAGGACTTCAAATACTATTGTGAATAGTACTGGTGAAAGTGGATGCCCTTGTTTTGTTCTTGATCTTAGAGAAAAAGTTTTTAGCTTTTCACCGTTGAGTGTAGTGTTAGCTCTGGACATGTCATACAGCCTTTATCATGTTGAAATATGCTTCTTTTTATACCCAAATTGTTGGGAGTTTTCATCATGAAAGAATAATGAATTTCATTAAATGCTTTTTCTGCATTTGTTGAGATGATCATGACTTTTCTTTTATTCTGTTAATGTGGTGTAGCCCATTTATTGATTTGTATAGCTGAAGCATTCTTGCATCCCAGTGATAAACTCCATCTGATCATGATGTGTGATCCTTTTAATGTGCTGTTGAATTTGGCTTGCTGGTATTTTGTTGAGAGTTTTTGCATCTGTATTCGTCAGGGATTTGGCTAATATAATGTCCTTATCTGGCTTTGTTATCAGGGTAATGATAGGCTTATGAAATGCATTTTTGGAGTGTTTTACCTCTTCAGTTTTTTCTTTTTTTGGAAAGAGTTTGAAAAGGATTGGCATTAATTTTCTTTTAATATCTCTCTACTGTTGTCTACTACCTTCTTCTGGTCCAGACCTGGTATATAATGGGGTAGGGGTGGTATAAATAAATGGTTTGACATGTAAGCTTATAGCTTTCTTAATAAATTAGAGGAAACTTGGTGGATGTATTATTTATTGCCCACCTTCATGTCCAAATTGGTGTCATAATCTGAACATTTATGAATAGATTGGAAATGGGCACATTTCTGCATATTTACCTTTATGTGCATGTATTAATAGCAGCAAGACCCATTAGTGAATTCATTACTTTTGAATCCAACTTGCACTTCTACTGCTAAGGTTAATTATTGATTTGTTTTATTCTGTGATTAAAGCCATTAGCCACTATTAGCAAATGATGATGTTTATGCATGTTTGAATATCAACTGGGCTGCATTTCATAGCAGGGGCCCAAGCTAAATTAGTATTCTCTGGAACTGACATCTGGAATGGTGATACATAGACTTGCTGAAGGTAACCAGTGATTTTTCCTTGCAATAGAAGGATAAACAGTGGCTGATTGTCTTTGCTAATTATTCTTCCTGAGTGCAGTCACTGACCGGAATTTAGTTTCAGTTGAATCTGGCCTTTGTCATTTCTGATTTTGAATAATCAGAGTTCTGAGCAGTACTTTGAGAGAAAGCTAAGATGTGTCCTGGCTCCACTGCCTGAAGACTCTGCTTTTTTAACTTTCCTTTATCTAGGAAGTGGAATGGGCTCATTCACTCCCTCAAACAGTTGGGAATGAAATTTGCAGATCAGTTTGGCTTCACTTGGACGCTGCTTCTGCCAATAAGAGGGAGACACTGGCTAGAGTGCTGAGTCAGTCACATGATCCTAACTGGATGAGGATTGGTCTGAATATACTGGCACCAGTGGAACCAAGTGACACGAACTCTCATGTATCCAACTGCAAGGGAGGGTGGGAAATGTAGCCTGGCAGCTCTGTCTGGCAAAAGAAGAGAAATAGTTTGGAAAATAACTAGCCAATATCTGCTGAAATCCCTTTTGCTTCTTTCTAGTAGATGAAATTAGCCCACACTAAGGATTTTCACACCTGGGCCACTTTCTCAGCTCATCATCTCTTTGCTTGGCATCTCAAGGAAGCTGACCTTCAAGCACATACTTTCCTGAATAATCTTCAGCTGTCTCTAGGCAAAGGCTGAGAAATAGCTTGAGGGCAGAGGCAGCCTCGAACCTGAATTCCTGGAGATCCCAACAGGGTGTGGGGTACATGGTAAAAACCTATTGAGTGATGACTAGCTGACTGACTGATTTTAGGTGAACCTAAGGTTCTTGTCATCTGCCTTTGACATATATTCATTTTAGAAGACTCGTCTCTTTATCCTTTGCACAAGCCTTCCTGATTGTTATCTATAGTTCATCTTTCGCAGGGAGATGGTTCAATTAAGACAACTCAAAATGAGTCCATGATTCAAAGGTACAGCTGACTGCACTCTGATTAACTTCCTATTCATCAGTCACAGAGATATATGATGGGAATTACCACGGCAGGCAGGAGAGAGGGCAGGCAGGCTAGTGGGGAAGGGAGATAGAAGAAGCTGGAAGATCTTTGGGGGTACAAAGAAAATGAGAAAAGTCCTAAGAGGAGGGGTGTTCCCAAGAGGAGGAGAAGCCTGGAAGATAGCAGGAGATAGCACACGGTCTTCTAGGAAATGTAATTTGATGTCTGAGCGTTAGTGAGTCTGACTCTAAAGTTAAATTGAACTTTCTTATGATGTGAAAGGGAAAATAAATGTTAGATGCTAGACAAGGCTGATAACGCAATGGCTCAACTGAAGGGATTTTTGATGTCTTGCATTCCAGCCTCCCCTCAGCCACATGATCCCAGTGTTTTCTTGAAAGCATGAGTAATGGTGCCTCTTATCCAGAGAGGCTGTTCCCTCTGTTAGGAATAAGAATTGTAGCAAAGATATCACACCCACTCATGGTTTCATTGAAAACCACTCATGGCCAAGCTCAGAACCCTTACTGATGCCAGATCCCCACATCTCCATGTCTGCTAAACCTCTCACCTGAATGGCTAATGAGCAGCTCCAGCAGAACGTGGGAAAAACTGAGCTCTTCTCCTTCCTTCCTGGGTTGCTTCTCCCACTGGGTCAGGGGACCACCATCCACACTGTCTACACAGTCTCCAGAAACGTAGGCATCCCCTGGAAGCCCGTCTTCTCTCACCTATTACGTTCAGTTGTCCACCTGCTCTTATAAAGCTGCCCCCTTGATCTCTCTCCAGTCCTGGTACCACTTCCCTAGCTCAGGCTACTGGGGTGTTTGACCTGGATTATGCTACCCATTTCCTAACTGAGCTCCTTACCTCCAGGCTCTCCCAACCCCCTTCCTGTGATGAAGCGACCTTTCCATAGTGAAATCTGCATAAACCTCTGCTTCCCATTGTCTCCAGCACCGAGACTGACCCTGAATCATGGTCTTACTGCTGGGGACTTCTCCATCCTCATCTCTGACCAGTCTTGCTTACACTCTCCCTTCTAGCCACGTCTTATTCTTCAGTATCTCTCAAATCCACCCATATCTCTCCCTTTCAGTTTCCATGGCCTTCATCCAGGACCACACTTCTCTGGACAATTTCCACAGTCACTTGTTGTATCCCAGGTGCCTAGAAGAGGGTTTTCATAGAGCAGGACCTCAGTCGATATTAACATATGAGGAATAAATGAAGGAATTAAATAAAGATACGAAAATAGTCTTTAACATAGCATGCCGTCAGTTCTGCAGGTTAGAGTGCTTCAGTGAAGTGCCTCTGGGAATGAATGTGAGTGTGTTAGTCGCTCAGTCGTGTCTGACTCTTTGCAACCCCAGGGACTATAGCCCACTAGGCTGCTCTGTCCATGGAATTCTCCAGGCAAGAACACTGGAGTGGGTAACCATTCCTTTCTACAGGGGACCTTCCTGACCCAGGGATTGAACCTGAGTCTCCTGTACAGCAGGCAGATTTTGCTGTCTGAGTCACCAAGAAAGACTGCCTTCCTGGGATATCATTGATAATAGCCCTGGGAATTATTCAATTAGATCTGCAATCTGGCCTCTGCCAGAAGCTGGTCAGAGCCCTGGGCTGATCTTCTGTGTGAACGGGTTCTGCATCTCCCTTCACCTTCAGAGAGCCCAGCTTCAGGGAGCAGGCGCACAGCAGGGGAACTATACAGCCTTCATCGTAAGCTGTTTCTGAGGCACTGGAATGACAGAGGGGCAGTGTTTATTTCCAGAAATGAAAACCAATTAGGTCTTCAACAAATATTGCAGGCCATAGCTAGATAATAACAGCTCTGCTGAAACAGAAGGTGATGGGGCCCAATATCTTGTACATGACAGGGAGGGGGTGTTGGGAGTGTGGTGCTAAGTTTTGGTTTTACTTCCCTGCCTCTGTTTACCCAGTGGGGCATTTTGCCTGTGAGACTCTATGAGATTGTCTGTAGCGTATGAGAAAATTGCTCCTGAAGAAGTTGCACAGGGTTCTGGCTGGTTTAGTCTCTGCCGCTCTGGCTTCACTAAGCCTTTAGTGCAGACTCAAGGGCCCACTGGGCTGAATCTGCTTTCCTTTCAAAGATACATCATCTAATCTTGGTTGCCATCTACACAGTCACAGAATTTGTGCCCACCCATCACTGCGTGGATCACATCCTCGAATGCTTCAGTGGTACTTACCATTGGGCTACAGTCAAGAAATTCATTGCCATGAGGCACATAACAGTATACAACAGTGCCAGGACATTCTGCTGATAAAGTGCCCAGAAGTATGTTTAGTGGCCTTCATAATAACACTGGACTCTTTTATTGGCACAGGTATATTTTTCTGTGGTTCATGCAGCTCAGAAGAAGACAAGCTATATCTGGGAAGTGTTGTCTTGCCAGGTGTCACTGCTGTGGAGGGCGGTATTGTCAGTGTGGGGAAGGCCTTTCAGTGGTGTGTGGTTCCCTCGGTGACTCATGGTGAGAGGACTGAGATCTCAATGACCACAGCAGTCCTAAACCAATGAGAAACAAAGGCATCCGCTTTGTTCCATCCACTTCCTTTATTGACAGAAGATAGAGTTCAGATGCTATAGATGATTTGAAAGTTCTTTTCAAGGTCTTTACAGACTCCACCACTGTATTTACTCAAGGGTCATACTTCCTGAAGGCTGCTTCTAACCAGTGACTAAGCATAGCATAGGTGCTAAGGCAGAACCATTTCAGCCAGATGCAGGATGGCCCCAGCAGGTGAATTTGGCTTGAGTATTTATTTATTTATTTATTTTTGCTGAGCTGTGTGGCATGCAGGATCTTAGTTCCCTGACCAGGGATCAAACTTGTGTCTACTGCATTGAGAGTGCAGAGTCTTAACCACTGGACCACTGTGGAAGTCCCTGGCTTGAGTATTTGCAGTGGCATTGCAGAATCTGTCTTGAAACTGTGTTGCAGTCCAAGGTGCTTCCCCCCAAGTCCTCCTTCCTTCCCTCTCTCCTTTCAGAAATATCAGCTCTGCACCATAATATGAAGCTTTGCGCCTCCATTCCCCTGCTCCCTTCTCTAACCAATCTCTTGAATGTTTACCCTTGTTTTGACTTCCCCTTTTCAGGGACCTAACTGAATGCCATCCCTTGCCCAATCTACCCATACTCAGGAGTAGGTAAACCTGCAATCTTTGCGTTTTACGATAATGGAACCAAGAGATGCTGGCGTGAGGGATCAAGCTGTTCTATTCAAGACATAGAGGAGCAATAATTGGAGAAGAGAGACTGGAAAGGGGTCTAGGGTTTGTCATCTTTGAAAATTTTAGAAACTGACACTGCATCACATGCAGGGCCCAGAGACAGGAGGATACAGAAGCTTCAGCAGCAGCGGTGGAGGTTTCATGCCCAGCCTGCATTCAGTGACATCATAGGAAGGAGTCACTCTGAGCCCACAGTGGTGGTGGTGGTTGAGAATAGTAAAGACCCGATTCATAGTCAGAAATCAAAACATTCTCCATTTTCCAATACAAATATAACAAGTCGAATTTGTGGAATGCATCTAAAATAGTGTTTGGGACTTTATATAACACCAAGAGCCTATATTAGAAAGATGAAAGGTCTCCCATGGATAATGTAAACCAAGAATTGTTAAATGATGGAAGGTGAGCAAAATTGACATGTTTATTCTCTTATGAATCATCTATGGCTTCTTTCACACAATAACAGTAGAATTGATTGGTTGCAACAGAGGTCATATGAATCTCAAAACCCTAAATAATTATTCTCTGAGTCTTTATGAAAAAATTTTGCTGGCCATTGATCTAAGCTTCCAGTTTAGAAACTGAAAAAGGACAAATGAAACATAAAGTAAACATAAGAAAAGAAATAATAGAGTAGAAATCAATGAACAAGAAAAAAATAAAAACAATGAGAATAATCAATGAAACTAATATATGGTGCCTGGAGAAGATCAGTAAAATTGATAACCCAAGTCATACAGAGCAGGAAATAAAAACAAATTGTCAATATCAGAAATAGGAGAGGAAATATCACTGAAGATCCTAAAAGCATGAAACTATAATACAGGAATTTTATGAATAATTTTATGACTGCAAATTTGATAATTTAGATGAAATGGACAGGCTCTTCAAAAGACACAAACTACTAAAATTTATTCTAAAAGAATTAGATAACCTGAAAATCTCTGTGTCTATTAAAGAAATTGAATTCATAGGTGAAAGAAATTCTCAACTCTAGGTTCAAATGACTTCACTGGTGACTTCTAAAAGTACTTAAAAGAAGTGATACCAATTCTGCACACTCTCAGAAAATCAGAGAATGAAATTTAAAAAACCAACTCATTCTATGCAGCCAGAATTACTCTGATACCGAAATAAGGGATAGGTATTACAAGAAAAAAAATTGACAAACCAGTGTTCCTTATAAAAGATAGAGGAAAAAATTTAAGTTTTAGCTAATTATATTTAACACCACACACACAAAAAAAGAATCATGACCAAAGAAGTTAAACTCCCAAGTGCAAGACTGGTTCACCATTTGAAAGATCAGTCAATGTAATTCACCATATCAACAGGCTAAAAAAACCCTCTTGCTCACCTCAGTTGATGCAGCAAAAGCATGTGATATTTGTGATAAAAAGTTACAGCAATCTATAAATAGAATTAGACTTTCTTAACCTAATAGAGTGCACCTAAGAATAACCTCTAACAAATAGTGTTCTTAATCCTGAAAGAATGAATGCTTTCCACCTAGGATCAGAAAGCAAGCAAGAATGTCTGCTTTGTCCAGTTCTATTTAACATTGTTTGGGAGGAGCTCGCAACTGCATTAATGCAAGAAAAAATTTAAAAACTTCCAAACTGGAAATAAGTGTACTTTATTTTCAGGTGACATGATCATCCTGTCATGTAAAAAATTTGTAAGGAATTTGTAAAAAATTCTGAGGAATTTGCATAACAAAAAACCGTAAGAACTAATTAGTGACCTTAGCAAAGTTGCAGGGTTTGATTGATGATTGACACAAAAATCAGTTCTGTATACTCTATACATTGGTATATACAACATTAGCAACCAAAGAACGAAAATTTAAAAAACTGTGTTAAAAATAGATAAATGTGAAATACATTGGGATGAATTTGACAATACGTGTATAAGCTATACTCTGAAAATGAGAGAGCTTTGTTGAAAGCATTAAAGATAACTGAAGATGTAAACTATGTTCATGGATGTAAACAAACAATAATGTCAAGAGGTCAGTTCTCTCCAAATTGATGCATAGATTTCAGTTAAATCCTAGCAGTCTTCTTTTTCTAAAAATTTATAAGCAGATTATAAAGTTTATATAAGAATACATAGGATCCAAAATAACCAAAACAACTTTGAAAGAAAGGACAAGAATTTGATTTCAAAGCTTTGACGTGACAGTATGAAGGAAATGTAATATTGACATACATATATGTGTGTCATTTAATGGAACAGAATAGAGACTGAAGATATAGATGCACCTTTATTTGACCTATTGATTTTCTATAAAGTTCAATGCAATTTAATGTTGAAATGACTTTTTCAACCAGTTTTGTTGGAGGAATCACAATATGCAGAAAATGGATCTTGACCCTTAACTTGTTAGTTGCTCAGTTGTGTCTAACTCTTTGAAACCCTATGGACTGTAGCCAGACAGGCTCCTCTGTCCATGGGATTTTCCAGGCAAGAATACTGGAGTGGGTTCAGTTCAGTTCAGTCACTCAGTTGTGTCTGATTCTTTGCAACCCCATGGATAGCAGCACGCCAGGCCTCCCTGTCCATCACCAATCCCGGAGTTTACCCAAACTCATGTCCATTGAGTCAGTGATCCCATCCAACCATCTCATTCTCTGTCGTCCCCTTCTCTTCCTGCCTTCAGTCCTTCCCAGCATCATGGTCTTTTCGAACGAGTCAGATTTTTGCATCAGGTGGCCAAAGTATTGGAGTTTCAGCTTCAACATCAGTCCTTCCAATGAACACCCAGGACTGATCTTCTTTAGGATGGACAGGTTGGATCTCCTTGTAGTCCAAGGGACTCTCAAGAGTCTTCTCCAACACCACAGTTCAAAAGCATCAATTCTTCAGCGCTCAGCTCTCTTTATACTCCAACTCTCACATCCATACATGACTACTGGAAAAACCATAGCCTTGACTAGACAGACCTTTGTTGGCAAAGTAATGTCTCTGCTTTTGAATATGCTTTCTAGGTTGGTCATGACTTTCCTTCCAAGGAGCAAGAGTCTTTTAATTTCATGGCTGCAATCACCATCTGCAATGATTTTGGAGCCCCCCAAAATAACGTCATACACTGTTTCCACTGTTTCCCCATCTATTTGCCATGGAGTGATAGGACCGGATGCCATGATCTTAGTTTTCTGAATGTTGAGCTTTAAGCCAACTTTTTCACTCTCCTCTTTCACTTTCATCAAGAGGCTTTTTAGTTCTTCTTCACTTTCTGTCATAATGGTGGTGTCATTTGCATATTTGAGGTTATTTATATTTCTCCTGGCAATCTTGATTCCAGCTTGTGCTTCCTCCAGCCCAGAATTTCTCATGATGTACTCTACATATAAGTTAAATAAGCAGGGTGACAATATGCNCCCTTCTCTTCCTGCCTTCAATCCTTCCCAGCATCATGGTCTTTTCGAACGAGTCAGATTTTTGCATCAGGTGGCCAAAGTATTGGAGTTTCAGCTTCAACATCAGTCCTTCCAATGAACACCCAGGACTGATCTCCTTTAGGATGGACAGGTTGGATCTCCTTGTAGTCCAAGGGACTCTCAAGAGTCTTCTCCAACACCACAGTTCAAAAGCATCAATTCTTCAGCGCTCAGCTCTCTTTATACTCCAACTCTCACATCCATACATGACTACTGGAAAAACCATAGCCTTGACTAGACAGACCTTTGTTGGCAAAGTAATGTCTCTGCTTTTGAATATGCTTTCTAGGTTGGTCATGACTTTCCTTCCAAGGAGCAAGAGTCTTTTAATTTCATGGCTGCAATCACCATCTGCAATGATTTTGGAGCCCCCCAAAATAACGTCATACACTGTTTCCACTGTTTCCCCATCTATTTGCCATGGAGTGATAGGACCGGATGCCATGATCTTAGTTTTCTGAATGTTGAGCTTTAAGCCAACTTTTTCACTCTCCTCTTTCACTTTCATCAAGAGGCTTTTTAGTTCTTCTTCACTTTCTGTCATAATGGTGGTGTCATTTGCATATTTGAGGTTATTTATATTTCTCCTGGCAATCTTGATTCCAGCTTGTGCTTCCTCCAGCCCAGAATTTCTCATGATGTACTCTACATATAAGTTAAATAAGCAGGGTGACAATATGCTGCCTTGACATACTCCTTTTCCTATTTGGAACCAGTCTATTGTTCCATGTCCAGTTCTAAGTGTTGCTTCCTGACCTGCATACAAGTTTCTCAAGAGACAATTCAGGTGGTCTGGTATTCCCATCTCTTTCAGAAATTTTCACAGTTTCTTGTGATCCACACAGTCAAAGACTTTGGCATAGTCAATAAAGCAGAAATAGATGGTTTTCCTGAACTCTCTTGCTTTTTGTATCATCCAGTGGATGTTGGCAATTTGATCTCTGGTTCCTCTGCCTTTTCTAAATCTGGCTTGAACGTCTGGAAGTTCATGGTTCATGTATTGCTGAAGCCTAGCTTGGAGAATCTTGAGCATTACTTTGCTAGTGTGTGAGACAAGTGCAATTGTGCGGTAGTTTGAGCAATCTTTGGCATTGCCTTTCTTTGGTATTGGAATGAAAATTGACTTTTTCCAGTCCCATGGCCACTGCTGAGTTTTCCAAATTTGCTGGCATATTGAGTGCAGCACTTTCACAGCATCATCTTTTAGGATTTGAAATAGCTCAACTGGAATTCCATCATTCCCACTAGCTTTTTCCATTGTGATGCTTCCTAAGGCCCACTTGACTTCACATTCCAGGATGTCTGGCTCTAGGTGAGTGATCATACCATTGTGATTATCTGGGTTGTAAAGATCTTTTTTGTACAGTTGTCTGTGTATTTTTGCCACTTCTTCTTAATATCTTCAGCTTCTTTTAGGTCCATACTATTTCTGTCCTTTATTGTGCCCATCTTTGCATGAAGTGTTCCCTTGGTATCTCTAATACCATAGACTATAAGCCATAATGTAAGAAGATATTTGCATAACATGTATCTTACAAAGAATTTTTATGAAGAATGTTGAAAACCCCCTCCCATTCAATTGTTAAAAGGTAAATGACCCATTTTAAGAAAGGGGCAAAATTTTGCTTGTAGGCTACACCAAAGATGATATATGGATGACAAATAAACACATGAAAAGATGCTTAACATCACTGGTCTCTATCCACTGGAGTGGGTAGCTATTCCTTTCTCCAGGGGAATTTCCTGAGCCAGGGACCAAACTTGGGTCTCCTGCATTGCAGGTATATTCTTTACCATCTGAGCCAACAAGGGGCTTCCTTGGTGGCTCAGCAGTTAAAGCATCTGCCTGGAATGCAGAAGACCCGGGTTCAATTCCTGGGTCAGGAAGATTCTCCTGGGGAAGGAAATGGCAACCCACTCCAGTACTTTTGCCTGGAGAATCCCGTGGAGAGAGGAGCCTGGTAGGCTACAGTCCGTAGGGTTGCAAAGAGTGGGACACGATTTCATTTTCACTTTCACTTTCAACAAGGAGGACCCTTGTTGGCTTACATCATATTCAAAAATTAGCTTGACATGCATCACAGACCTAAGTGCAAGAGTTAACTACAAAACTTTTAGGTGAAAACATAGGAGAAACTTTTAGCGCACTTGGACTTGGCAAAGATTTTATAAATCTTTTTGTCTGAAAAGAACAATCTATCAATGTAAAAGTTCAATAATGAAAAGTCACCAAAACTAAAAACTTCTTCAAAATAAAAGACAAGCCATAGACTGTAAGAAGATATTTGTATAACGTGTATCTTACAAACAACTTTTATGAAGAATTTTTAAAACCCCTTCTCATTCAATTGTAAAATTGTAAATGACCCATTTGAAGAAAGGGACAAAATTTTGCATGTAGTCTTCGCCAAAGGTAATATATAGATGACAAATAAACACATGAAAAGATGCTTAACATCACTGGTCATTAGGAAAATGCAAGTAGAACCACATGACAATCACAACACACAGAACAATGGCTAAAGATAGAAAGAATGACTACTAATTGTCGCCAAAGATGTGGAGCAACTGGAATTCTTATAAACTTCTAGTTATAGTACAATCCCTTGCAAAAAAGTGACAATTCTTTATTGTTAAGTGTACAACTATTTTGGAACCCAGTCACTCTATTCATAGGTATTTTCTCAAGAGAAATGGAAGCATATATCCACACAGACGTATAAGAAAAGTCTCCAAAAGCTTTATGTGTTATAACGCAAACCTAGGAACAAGCCAAATGTCCTTTGTGTAGTTGCTAAGTTGTGTCCAACTCTTGGCAACCCCATGGACTGTAGCCTTTGAGGCTCCCCGTCCATGGGATTCTCCAGGCAAGAATACTGGAGTGGGTTGCCATTTCCTCCTCCAGGAAATGTCCATTACCAGGTGAACAACTAAATTATTGTATATCCACACAGTAGAATATAATCAGTAATAGAAAAGAATAAACTAGTGATACATGTAAAAATATTAGTGAATCTCAAAATAATTTTCCAGAGCAAAAGCATCAAGATAGAATGGATACATGCTATTTGTCCTCATGTGTATCAAATGCTAGAAAATTTATAGTGATAGAGGGTCAATAGATAACTTGAGATAGGGAGAGGATGAGGCAAGCCTGGATTACAAAAGATTATGAAGAAACTTTTAGGGATGATATGTTCATTATATTGATTTTGGTAATCGTTTCCATGTGTACACATATGTCAAAAATACACGTTAAATACATCCTGCTTACTGTACTTTGGTTATACCATGAAAGAAATGTAAATAAAGCAAGTTACTACTGGCAAACTGAAAATAAAATATCTGAGCCAAAATTGATAAAATTAGAGTGAAATAGACAAATCAACAGTTATAAATTGAGATTTTAATGTCCATAACTTAGTCATTGATACAACAAAGAGACAACAAATCAGTAAGTGTTTAGGATGCTAGAACAACATCATCCAAATTCACCTATTTGATGGTCATGGAAAAATCCTTGCATCTTCTTGGAGAGCACATAGAATATTCACTAAGGTCAGATTCTGGATCATAAAACAAAATTTTGTTTTGTTTTCAGTAAATTTCAGTAATTCAGTTTTATATGCAGTTCAGTTCAGTCACTCAGTCATGTCCGACTGTTTGTGAACCCATGGACTGCAGCATGCCAGGCCTCCTTGTCTATTGCCAACTCCTGGAGCTTACTCAAACTCATGTCCATTGAGCCAGTGATGCCATCCAACCATCTCATCCTCTGNTCAGTTCAGTCACTCAGTCATGTCCGACTGTTTGTGAACCCATGGACTGCAGCATGCCAGGCCTCCTTGTCTATTGCCAACTCCTGGAGCTTACTCAAACTCATGTCCATTGAGCCAGTGATGCCATCCAACCATCTCATCCTCTGTTGTCCCCTTCTCCTCCTGCCTTCAGTCTTTCCCAGCATCAGGATCTTTTCAAATGAGTCATTTCTTCACATCAGGTGGCCAAAGTATTGGTGTTTCAGCTTCAGCATCAGTCCTTCTGATGAATATTAGGACTGATTTCCTTTAGGATGGGACTGGTTGGGTCTCCTTGCTGTCCAAGAGACTCTCAAGAGTCTTCTCCAACATCACAGTTCAAAGCATCAATTCTTTGGCACTCAACTTTCTTTGTAGTCCAACTCTCACATCCATACATGACCACTGGAAAAACCATAGCTTTGAGGGGACAGACCTTTGTTGGGAAAGTAATGTCTCTGCTTTTTAATATGCTGTCTTGATTGGTCATACCTTTTTTTCCTTGTTTTCAATAAATTTCAAAGGATTGAAAGTAAATATATAGAAAATCCTCTGTTTTTGAAATAAAACTGCATTTATAAATGACCAAGGAATCAAAAGAGAAATCACAAGAAAAATAAGCAAGTATGTAAAACAAAATCACCAAGGAAATATAACCTAACAAAATAGAGTGCAAAGAGTTGGACATGACTTGGCAACTGAACACACACATTTTAGAAATGAAGAAATGTTTGAAATCAATTATATAAGCTTCCATCTAAAGAAACCAGAAAGTGAAGACTAAACTTAAATCAAACTAAGAAGAAAGAACATAAAAGAGATAAAAGCAGAAATCAACAAAACAGAAAACAAATAATAAAGACTATCCAAAGAGCTAAAACCTGGCAAGTATATGATAAGAGAAAATTTCAATATCTTTATATCAGTTCAGTTCAGTTCAGTCGCTCAGTTGTGTTTGACTCTTTGCAACCCCATGAACTGCAGCGCACCAGGCCTCCCTGTCCATCACCAACTCCTGGAGTTCACTCAAACCCACGTCCATCGAGTTGGTGATGCCATCCAACCATCTCATCCTCTGTCGTCTCCTTCTCCTCCTGCCCCCAATCCCTCCCAGCATCAGAGTCTTTTGCAATGAGTCAACTCTTTGCATGAGGTGGCCAAAGCACTGGAGTTTCAGCTTTAGCATCATTCCTTCCAAAGAACACCCAAGACTGATCTCCTTTAGGATGGACTGGTTGGATCTTCTTGCAATCCAAGGGACTCTCAAGAGTCTTCTCCAACACCACAGTTCAAAAGCATCAATTCTTTGGTGCTCAGCTTTCTTCACATTCCAACTCTCACATCCTTATACAAGGACACAAAAATCATTGGCAAGTTATCAGTGAATCAAAGCTAGCAGTACTAAAAAGGGCCAATTGTGCTTTATTCCAAGAATGCAAAGTTTCTTTAACATTAGAACATTAACCAATATTGGTCATGATGTCATCAGAGTAAAAGAGCTGTGCAGGATCATCTCAATGATGCAGAGAATCAACAGCACCCATTTCATCACAAAAACTACTGAAAACTAGAAATTAAAGAGCATTTTGTCAGTATGATAAAAGAAATCTATGTAAAACCTACAGCAAACATTCTACACAAATCTTTAGACATCATACAGTGAAACATTAAATACTTAACTCCAAGAAACAAGTTAAGGATATCTACCCTTAACATTTCAAGTCTACATTATGCCAGAGGTTCTAGTCTGTACAATAAAGTAAGAAAAGGTTGAAGAAAGTAAGAAAATAGAAAGGTTGGAAGGAAGAAGTAAAACTTTCTTTTCAGATGATATGATGATATATGTTGAAAATCCTCAAAAAATCTACTGGAAAAAAAAGCCCTACTAGGGCAAATAATTGAATTTAGCAATTTTGCAGATCAAAATTTAATATGCAGAAATTAGTTGTACTTGTGTATTTTAGCAACAAACAGTGAAAAATGAAATGGGATGAAAATATTATTTGCTGCTGCTGCTGCTAAGTCGCTTCAGTCGTGTCTGACCCTGTGCAACCCCATAGATGGCAGCCCACCAGGCTCCCCTGTTCCTGGGATTCTCCAGGCAAGAACACTGGAGTGGGTTGCCATTTCCTTCTCCAATGCATGAAAGTGAAAAATGAAAGTGAAGTCACTCAGTCGTGTCTGATTCTTAGCGACCCCATGGACTGCAGCCTAGCAGGCTCCTCCACCTATGGGATTTTCCAGACAAGAGTACTGGAGTGGGTTGCCATTGCCTTCTCTGAAAATATGATTTACATAAAATTAAATTGAAAACATAAAATACATGGGCATATATTTAATATCAGATGTCCTACCTCTTTGACTACTTTAAAATATGAAACAGAAATTAAGGAAGACCTAATAAATGGAGAGATATGCCATGTTAATACATTGAAAGACTCAGCATTATTAAGATATTCATGCTTATTATGTTGGCCTGTAGATTCATCATAAACCCAATCAAAATCACACCAACATTTTTTTTTTAAGGAGACTGAGAAGCTGATACTAAAAAATTGTAAGGAAATGCTAAAGACTTCCCTGCTGGCTCAGACAGACAGTTAAGAATCTGCTTTCAATGCAGAAGCCCCTGGTTAGACCCCTGGATTAGGAAGATCCCCTGGAGAAGGAAATGGCTACCCACTTCAGTATTCTTGTCTGGAGAATTGCATGGACGGAGAAGACTGGCAGGCTAATGTTTTTGGGGTTACAAAGAGTTAGACATGATTGAGTGACTAACACAAGGATCTAAAATAGTCAAAACTTTATGAAAAAAAAAATGTTGGGAGACAGTTACTTGATTTTAAGACTTATTATAAGGGTGTAGTAATCAAAGCCATGTGTTAGTTTTTTAGGGTAGACAAATGGATTAGTGGTATAGATTTTAAAATCCTAAAATAAATCTACACAAATACAGTCAACTTATTTTCAACAATAATGACACTGTGATTTAATTGGGAGAGAAAATGTTTTTAATAAGCAATACAGGGAAAATTAGATATCTATATATTTTAAAAACTCCATAAACTTTCAATTCTAATTTATTCTATGCACACAAATTTTTCAGGATCTGTACAAACCTAAATATACAAGGTAAAACTATTGAGCTTCTAGAAGAAAACGCTGGAGAATATCTTCTTGACCGGTAAGCAAAACTTGTTTAAAGAATATTAAAAATCACTGCCTCTAAGAGAAAAAATTGATAAATTGGACTTTATGAAAGTGAAAAAAACATTTGCTCTTCAAAAGGCACTCTTCAGAAAGTTCAAAGTCAAACTGTAAGCTTGGTGAAAATATCTGCAAAAACAATTTTGAACAGACCCTTTCCAAAGAAACCTATATGAAATGCTAATGACACATTTTGAAAAGCTTAGCATCAGAGTAATCGGATAAGCATTCATTAAAACCACAAAGAGATACCACCTTACACCCACTTAGATGGTTAAAATGAAAAGTCTAACAATGTTGGAGAGGATGGAGAACATCTGGCACTCGGCGGTAAAATGATATGTCACTTTCAAAGCTGTTAGGCCATTTATTATAGAGTTATTTATTCAACTGAATTATATCTCAGCTAATCCATTACTAGGTATTTACGCAAGAGGAATGACAATACTCTATCCAAAAATGTGTATAGTGGCTTTGGTTTTTTTTAAAAAATAACTTATTTATTATTTATTTGTTTGGGTCTTTGTTGCTATATGTAGTCTTTCTCTAGTTGCAGTGAATGGGGCTCCTCTACATTGTGATGCTTGGGCTTCTCGTTCTAGTGGCTTCTCTTGTTGCAGAGAACAAACTCTAGGCACAGCAGTTTCAGTAGTTGTGACACTCAGCTCAGAGTTGTGTTGCGGGGGATTAGCTGCTCTGGGGCATGTGGAATCTTCCTGGTCCAGGGGTTGAACCAATGTCCCCTGCACTGGCAGGCGGATTCTTAACCACTGTGACACCAGGGAAGTCTTGTATAGTGGCTTTACTTGTAATAGGCAAAAACTGGAGACAACTCGAATATTCATCAACAGGAGAATGTAGACGCACATCATGGTATATGTGTGTGTGTGTGTGTGTGTGTGTGTGTGTTAGTTGCTCAGTTGTGTCCAACTCTTTGCAACCCTATGGACTGTAGCCTGCAGGCTCCTCTACCTATGGAATATTCCAGGCAAGAATATTGGAGTGGGTTGCCTTTCCCTTCTCCAGGGCATCTTCCCAACCCAAGGACTGAACCTGGGTCTCCCACATTGCAGGTACAGTCTTCATCATCTGAACCACCAGGGAAGCCCACACCATGGAATAGTCATGGAATATTACTTGACAATGAAGTGTAAACTATTCATATATACAACAACATGGATGAATCTTAAAAACATGTGAGTGAAAGAAACCAAACACATATGACTCCACTTACATAAAGCTCTAGAACAGGCACTGGAAATCAGAATGGTGGTTGCCTCTGGGGTCTGGAAAGTTGGCTGAGAGAGACATGAGGGAACTTTCTGGGGGTGGTGTGAAGTGAAGTGAGTCATTCAGTCGTGTCCAACTCTTTGCAACCCCATGGACTACATGATCTATGGAATTCTCCAGAATACTGGAGTGGGTAGCCATTCCCTTCTCCAGGGCATCTTCCCAATCCAGGGATGGAACCAGAGTCTCCTGCATTGCAGGTGGATTCTTTACCAGCTGAGCTACCAGTGGGTGGAGGAAATGTTAAATTTTTTTTTTTTTTTGGATTGGAGCAGTGATGATGTGGGCTTACACATTTGTCAAAATTGGTCAAATTTTACAATTAGAATGTATGCATTTTGTTACATGTAAATAACACTTCAATTAAAAACAGTATGGGAGGAAAAAATGAAATAAAATTGCTTCTCCCTGTCTCCTTTGACTGCTTCTATCTTCAGAGATACCCCCTGTTAACCATATGCATCACATTATTTATTTCCTTTATAGTAATTCTGCAATTTGTAACATATGTGTGCATGTGTATATGTAAAGATATGTGTATATAAAATTGTTTAGCTTCCATTTAAATGTATAGATTCACTGCCGAGTAGAGGCCTTTTTCTTTTTTTAACCACAACTTCTCCATTCATTCTTATATGAGTAGATTTTGTCATCAAATTTTTTCTCCTAGGGGATTACTGGGTGCTATATATCCTGAGTTCTTGTGAATCTGTGAATGTCTGTCTGACACCTTTACACTCGAACACCATTTTGTTGGGCCTACAATTTTTGGATCACACTTTTTTCCTTCAGAAGCTCACATATGCTGTTCTCTTTCCCCCCTGTATTTTAATATTGCTATATAGAAACATGAGACTAGCCTTATTTATCAGCCTTTTAAGTAAAAAAAAATTTTGTTTCCTCTTTGCAGATGCCTAACAAATTCTCTCAATTTTTTTTTTTAATGTTCAGTAATTTACCAGCATTGATTTTGGTAGAGCTCATTCTGTCTCAAATTTCCTACAACACGGTCTACTTGGAATGTGCTTTTAATTATGGAGATCTAGTTTTTCCTTCATGTAAGGGAAAGTTCCCCCCCATTATATCTTTCATTTATTTTATGCCACTATGTTGTGTCTCTACTTCAAAGATACCAGTTATCCTTTGTTTATTGTCATCACTAGAAGATGTCTATTATCTTGCAATTATTTTAATACATTTATCCTAAGTACCCAGCTCTCTGCCTGTCTCTCTAGTATGTGCTCTAGGGCCTCTGATAGGAGGCCTTGCAGACCAGAATGATCTGCAGAAGCATCAGATCCTGCTTGGGCATCACCATGCCTGTGGCAAGACCTCTGCCCCTGCTCCTGGTAAGACCAGCTTCCCAGCAGCAATAGTCTCACTCTGGGTTTGGCCAGGTTTCCCTTTGTCTCTCAGTCCTTCATTTCAGCTCCTCTTTCTTGTAGGTTCTTTCCTCTTTCATACCAACTCAGATCTCAGAACAGGATCTGGTATGCTTGCTGGGAAAAATCCCATGGACAAAGGAGGCTGGTGGGCTACAGTCCGTGGGGTCACGAAGAGTTGGACACGACTGAGTGACTGAGCACATTGACCACCAAGCCCCCCTTTCCCCAAGCTGCACTTCTAGCTTCTTAGGTCCCAAACTTCCCTGTGTTTGCAGACCTCAGACCAAGCTGTGGTGAGTTGAGAGGTTTTCCTGGACCCACTGACTGCACCCACTTATTGATTGGGTGGTCAAATTTGCTCATCGTCCCAATTCCTCGCAATCTGTTTGTCTCGCATCTCCAGTCTCAACCCCTGTGGCCCTGGTTCCTGGGAAGCACCTGTCCTTGTCATCCAAGGTGGAAGCCTCCAGGAGTGCTGTTCTGTTCCCTGCCCGCCCATGCACCTTGGCACCTGCTCTGAAGGGCGCCTGGTTCCTCACTCATCAGGGTGTTTCCTTTTAGGTGGCTAATGCTCTGCGGAAGAGTCCTGTCACTTGCAAGTGAGCTGTGAGTTTCCAGTTTATTGGAAACACCAAATATTGTATGAAACTTGGTAAAGTGTTGTGTTGAGAGAGGAAACACCCTCTGACAGAGATCTTTTCTGTTAAGGTGTAATTGCTTTTATCACCTTTATGGAAAAAGTGCTCATTAGGCAGGTTACTAGCAATGTACTTTTCCTCCTTCCATTTATTTTAAGGATCATTGAGATTTTGAAACGGCAATTGTTAGTGCCAGCATTGGTTTTATGCACCCAAAGAAAGTAGGATGGGTGGACTTGGAAAGTCATATTTTCTTCCCTCCTCAGGTAGAAGTACCCTCTCTTGAATGAACTTACAGTTGTCCGGGGATGAATAAGAGGAAGGGATAGTTAGGGAGTTTGGGATGGTCATGTACATACTGCTATATTTAAAATGGATAACCAACAAGGGCCTACTGTATTGCACAGGGAACTTGGCTCAGTGTTATGTGCCAGCCTGGATGGGAGGGGAGTTTGGAGGAGAATGGATACGTGTGTATGTATGGCTGAGGCCCTTTGCTATGCACCTGAACTATCACAACATTGTTTAATTGGCTATAATTAGTTAGTTAGTGTTAGTCACTCAGTTATCTCCGACTCTTTGTGACCCTATGGACTGTAGCCCTCCAGGCTACTCCATCCATGGAATTCTCCAGGCAAGAATGCTGGCTGCTGCTGCTGCTACTACTAAGTTGCTTAAGTCGTGTCTGACTCTGTGCAACCCCAGAGATGGCACCCACCAGGCTCCCCTGTCCCTGGGATTCTCCAGGCAAGAACACTGGAGTGGGTTGCCACTTCCTTCTCCAGTGCATAAAAGTGAAAAGTGAAAGTGAAGTCGCTCAGTCATGTCCGACTCTTAGTGACCCCATGGACTGCAGCCTATCAGTCTCCTCCGTCCATGGGATTTTCTAGGCAAGAGTGCTGGAGTGGGTTGCTATTGCCTTCTCCAGGGGATTGTCCCAACCCAGGGACTGAACCCTGGTCTCCTGCATTGCAGGCAGATTTCTTACTGTCTGAGCCACCAGGGAAGCCCTTAATTGGCTATGCTCCAATATAAAATTAATTTTTTTTTAAAGAAGTGTCCTCTATCGCAGGAAGCCTTCTGTCCTTTTGGCCTCAGTCACTGGCTTCTTATGCTCATAGCAAACTTTTTTCTCTCTGATTACACCCAGCCCCATTGGCCTCATCAGGAAGTGAGCTGTTTGCCTGCCTATCTCCATCCACTTATCTGATGGTATTCTTACTGGCACCCAGAATTATGTGGGGCCCAGGGAAGGCCTCAGTGTTTACTGAATAATGCCTTCCTAATCATCAGGTAGAATAAAGCCCTTTTGAAATGCCTGGGGTGCCATAGACTGGTTACTGCAACCCAATTCCTGGTTTTCTCCCTTCAGAAATAATGCTTTGTTTCTGACCAGTGGTTTTAAAACATAAAATATCAGTCAGTGTGGTCAGTCAGCCAGTCTGACCTTCAGACTGAATATTTCCTCTTTTATATGGTTGACTTGTTTGAAGCACAATACAAAAGGGAATGGAATGATGATTTTTAAGTCAGGTTCTATGACCCCAATTTAAATAATTCTTTCAGCCCATTGGATGATGGAACCTAGATATTAAGTGTCACTCAAAGGTAACTTGCAAAGCAGATAGATTACTATTGCTGGTAAACCATAACTTCATTCTTAAGCTGTGTTGCTTTTAAATTCTTAACCGCAATGTCATAGCAATGTATCCCATTGAATAGTAATTGTATTTCTCATAGGACATTACTAATTTTTTGTCTGACCTTTAAGAGTAACAGCTTTTTAATTTTAACCAAAATATTTCCTTTTGAACTTTAAGGAAGGGCTTCTCTTAAGACCTTGACAAAGAGACATCTCTACTTGAGCCAAAGGTTGTTCACTATCTACTAGAGTGGACTTCATCTTGGGTATTAATGAAGTAGGGATTAATGGGAACAAATTGATCTCTTCATAATTTGTCAAGTGAAGTGCGGCTAGCTGAAAATTTCATTATCAGCACTGTTCTAGGGGAATTGTAAAAAAAAAAGTTAGTGAGAGTCGGTTTCATAAAGTTCCCTTTCAGGGTGAAGAGGATTCTTGGTTGTCATTCATCGAAAAATTTGCTGTAGTTTCTATGAAGCTGTAGCAAATAAAAAAGTGATTTGTGAAGTTACTCTCAACTCCCTTTGAAATGAGGAAGAACCTCATTTCATTTTCTGAAACTGAAATATGATTTAAGGAACAGCATTAAGAATTGCTGCTCTAGCCATTAAAACTATGATGCAGCCTCCCACTTATCGACATTGAGAGATATTCGCATTATGTTAGTGTAAAAAAGTGGGTTACAGAAAAGGATATAAAGTATAATCTGATTTTTGTTTTAGAAAAGTTTATGTAGTTGGATGGGAAAATTCTGGAAAGACAAGCTTGCATAATCACAATAAGAGATAAATAAGGAAAAGGCTAAACATACCAACAAAAGTGAGTGAAACACATCAGCATATAATTCATAGAAAAGAAACACAAATACATAAAGATGAATGAATATTTTATACTCCCTTTGTAATCATAGACACATAATGTAAAATGATAATGAAATACCTTTATTTTTGGTAATCAGTTTGGCAAAAATGTTTAGAATAAAGGAATACCCAGTGTTCACAAGGGAGATGGCAAAAGGCATGCCTGTACATTCCTGATGGTGGTTTATTTTAGCGCAGATTTCTTAAAAAGCTTTGTTTACAACTTTACTGAGGCCTAATTAACAGAGAACATTGCACACAGCACACTGTGCATAGCATAGGCAAGGTGTGCTCTATTTAAAGTGTCTGATTAGAAAACATTTGATGTCCGTATATACGCAAGCAGCTATCACAACTGTCAAGATAACGAATGTACCCGTCACCCTCTGCAGTGTCCTCCAACCCCTTGGAATTCTTTCCTCCTGTTCCTCCATGTCCTACCCCATCCCAGGCATCCACTGAGCTGCTCTCAGTCAATGTAGGTTGCATTTTCTAGAATTTTATACAAGTGGAACCATAGCCTGTGTACCTTCTTTTCTTGTTCTGGCTTCTTTCATTCAGCATGATTATTTTGAGATTCATCCATGTTATTGCACGTGCCTATAATTAATTCCTTTTTATAGCCGAGTGGCCTTCCATTACATGATATTATCACAATTTTAAAAAACTTTGCATGTTAGTTCTGTTTTTATCCCGATTTATAAAAATAGGAAACAGTTTATGTGTGTGCACTCAGTTGTGTCCGACTCTTTGCAACTCTATGGACTCTATAGCCCACCAGGGTCCTCTACCCCTTGGATTTCCCAGGCAAAAATACTAGGGTGGGTTGCCATTTCTTCCTCTTGGAGGATCTTCCCGATTCAGTGATGGAACCCGTGTCTCGTGTCTCCTGCGTTGACAGGTGTATTTTTTTTTTTTTTTTTTT
>SJYX01000359.1:85178-106057 GCA_006410675.1 Oreotragus oreotragus
ACTTTGGCCACCTCATGCGAAGAGTTGACTCATTGGAAAAGACTCTGATGCTGGGAGGGATTGGGGGCAGGAGGAGAAGGGGACGACCGAGGATGAGATGGCTGGATGGCATCACGGACTCGATGGACGTGAGTCTGAGTGAACTCCGGGAGATGGTGATGGACAGGGAGGCCTGGCGTGCTGCGATTCATGGGGTTGCAAAGAGTCGGACATGACTGAGCAACTAAACTGAACTGAACTGAACATTTACTCTAGCATTCCACATTCCTAATCACAAACTTTGAAATAAATTGTTTGCATGATTTGGAAATATCTTAAAATCTTCTCAATAGGGAAGTCAGTTAACCACTCACATTTTTGTAATAAAATTTATGCAAGCATTTAAAAATGATCATGTGGAAGAAAATTTGAAAAAGATTTTAAGGAATCATAATAAAATAACACTGGTTATCCCCAGTGTTATGAAATCGTGGTTAATCTTAGTTTTCTTCTTGGTTTTCCTTCTTCTGAATTCTCAGATTTCTTGCTTTTGCTCATAAAGAAAAATAAATAAATAAAAAGGATTGCAGTCCCAGATCCTTGCATGTACATTAGCCACGAAAGTGAAAGTGTTTGTCACTCAGTCATGTTCGTCTCTGCTGCCCTGTGGACTGTAGGCCACCAGGCTCCTCTGTCTATGGAATTCTCCAGGCAAGAAACCTGGAGTGGGTTGCCATTTCCTTTTCCGGGGGATCTTCTGGACCCAGGGATCAAACCCAGGTATCCCTGTATTGCAGACAGATTATTTACCTTGCGTCACCAAGGAAGCCCATGTTAGCCATGACTGATTTCTAAAATTGGACGTTTGGCTTACACTTCTGATGTTTGTAGGTTTTTTTCTCTTTGCCATTCTCATCTTTTTCATCTTTCCAGTTTGAGTCTGTTCTTTGTGGTCCAGTTTATGTTCAGCATCTCCTGGGATAATCTTTCCTGGGTATATCTACCACCACTTTTCTGCGGCACATACCTGTATGGATAGGAGTTTAAACCAGTCTGATGATGGCCTTTGGGCGTTGTGTCTCTCTTCCCAGTCTGATTATGAACTTCTTGAGGGCAGCACCGGACTCCCTGTGATCCTATTCCCTGTTCTCTGGCGCAGGGCCGTGGTGAGCACACCATGATGATAGCACACCCGCATTTGAGCATGGGACCACAGAGTGACAAACAGCTTCCTTGGCTGCTGGCTCAGTCAGCCCTTTAGCAAACCTCTGTGGCAGTGGTGGTGAGAGTGCAGGAGGTCTGATACCTCTTTACAGGGAAGGGTTCTGAAGCCCGGACTGGGCAAGCAACTTCCGCGAATACCACAACTAGCAAGTTAGCAGAGCAGGGGTTAAAATACAGATATCCCAAGATATGCCAGCCATGATTCATTCTACCCTTTCGAAGGCTGTGGGAATAGTCCTGAAACCTGGGTTTCCAGCCTGAGCTCTCCTGGTCCCTCCTCCTCTTGTCTGATTTCAGCAGCTTGCCCTGGCTGCCTCTGGCTGCTTGTTTTCTGGGTTGGAGATTTGTACGTGACCCTGAAGGCCTTCAGTGCTTCCCCATGGCTTATCTAACCAGTGGGTTAGAAGAATCTGCTTTTGAAAAACAAACATGGCCTCTATTACTGGCTCACTCTCTCCAGGCCCCAGAAAGTGAATTCTTAATTTCCCTCTGCCATTGCTTGCTGGAAGCTGGAATGTCCTGGGCTGGTTTAGTTGGTTTCCAAGCCCAAAGGGATACGCTGTGCCCTGCTCAGGTCTCTGCTTCCTTGGGCAGCAAGAGGCACGTGTTTCTCTCTTCAGTGAATAAAGAGCTTTTCCATTGGAAATTTCTTTCTGAGCTCCCCACTGTTAACCCTACATATGTCCAGTGTGGTCCCACTGACTTTGAAATTTATGGATTTTAGAAGTCCAAGTGGCTACTTTTCTGGGCCCTTGAAGAAACTGGCCACTGGTGGGGAATAGAGCTGCACGCCCCTGGCATGATTGAGCAGCAGACAGAATAAGACCTTGGAGACTCAGCCACAAGAGGTGGCTTTAGACCAAGGCAATAGTTTCAGTCCAATGGCCACTGAACCACTTTGTCTTATTGGAACTCAGCAAGGAAGAGAGCCCACACTCATTCCCCCCTTTCTCCAGGAACTTCAGCCTCCCTGCTTTTTCACCCCTGGGCTTCCCTGTTGGCTCAGTGGTAAAGAATCTGCCTGTAAGTGCAGGAAACATGGTTCAATCCCTGGGTCAGGAAGATCCCCTGGAGGAGGAAATAGCATTCTTGCCTGGGAAAGCCCACGGACAGAGGAATCTGGGGGACCACAGTCCGCGGGGTCACAAGAGAGATCCCGGGGACACGACTTAGCAACTAAACGACAACTCTTGTAACTGCCAACACTCATGCTCAGAAGCACCTGCCTCCTTAGTTTTGACTCATCCTGCTTTTTCCATTTCTTACCCCACTCTATGTGTCCTGTGCTTTGCTTAGTCCCTCCGTCGTATCTGACTCTTTGCAACCACCCTCTGTGTGGAGTCAGCTCTGCTCTGTCTCTGTGCAGCCCATCTGGCTCTCAAGGCTTTGCTTCATTGTTCCTCTACTTCCCAGATTCACGTTCTGCTCCTTCTTGGGGGCTTAGCTCAAGTTCCTACTTCTTCCAACAAACCTTCCTGATAACTCCTACCCCGTCAGTCTTTTCCCTCCAGGGAACTTGTTTGGGGGTTATTATGTTTGGTTGTCGCTTTATCATGACTCTGCTTCCTTCCCTTATTTTCTCATGGTCAGGCAGCACATGTCTAAGCCTGTGAATGACTCAAGGTTAGGAGTGTTTCTGTGATGCTCCTCATGGTGCACCTGGTGATTGATAAACAGCCTGAATTTTCAAGGTATTGTGGACTTGCTTTAGTTATAGCAACTCCTGATACTGAGCTGTTAGTTCAGATGAGAGATATAAGAACTCTAGTCATGAGGTAGAGAATAAGATATTCAGGGGTTAGCATAGATAGTGTACTTAGAGTTCATGGCTACTGGGGAATGGAGGAGGGGAGATTTGAGAATTATCCAAGTTTTGGCTTAAGCATCTAGAAGGCTAGTGAGGCCATTCATTGAGTCAAGAATTCAGGGAGAGGAGTGCATGTGTGTTTAGCCTAAGTGTGTGTGTTTGTGTGTGTGCCATGTTATTTAAGTGATGCGTAGAGGGGACTGTGAAAATGATGCATTCCATTTTTGATATATTAAACTGGAGACATGTGCAGCCACAAACCTCCCTTGGGCCAGGAGTCTTGGACAGACAGTCGCTCCTCAGAGATTCCAGCTTCTTCCGTGAGTTATCCAGGAGCAGAAAGAGTGCCAGAGCAATGAGCAGGCCAAAGTCTTAGTAATGCTGAGAGTCAAGTCAGGAAAATCAATGCATCCTGCGTGCTCTGGCTTCTCTCTGAATCCCCATACAAGTCACCTTTGACAGGTTGGTCATGGGCTGCTGGCCTCCGACATATAAAAGAATGGCTTTTTCCTTGGGACAATCAGCCATATTAGTTTTAATATTATTAAAAGGTGACATATACTGGGAAAATTTGAATTCTTACATGCACCATAAAAACGTGCCCCAAAACCTTTTATTCTGGTATGTTCTATCTTGGATGAAATATAATACTTTTAATGAAGAGTTAGTTACCATTTTTGTGTGTGTGTCTAATGATTGAAATTCAAACAACTCAGCAATCATTCCTGTCACCTCCATCTAATTTCATATTGCACAAGACAATGTTATCTGGAGGCAAGTCAAATACATAATTCAAGTTCAAATTTTTTTTTTTTAGTTTATTTGATTTTTTTTAAAATTTATTTATTTTTTTACACGAACTCCCAAACATGAACCCCCCTCCCACCTCCCACCCCACATCATCCCTCCAGATCATCCCCATCAAATTTAACAGGGAATAGAGATTTGAAGATGTGAGGGACATTGCCACAGTTTGTGCTACATCAGTTCAAGTTTTCTTGTGAGCTAGGGCCAGCCATGTCTGGGGGCAGGGGGATAGGACACGGGGGTTCATCTGGATGGTGTTCTGGAGGGATTCTACACCATGCCATGATACTGTAGGCACAGCCCAAGGAACTGGGTTGAGTTTCTGAATTAAAAATGAACCCTCTCTGCTCTCCCTCTTGGATTCCTCTGGCACCCTGTAAATCACCACCCTGAAATTTTTTAGCCCTGTGGGCAAAAAGCTCCTGAGACAGGGGACTGTTATCTTCAGCCATCCTCACAGTGCCTTGAAGCCAAAAGCCAAAGGCACAAAGGCATTTAAGTCAGTCTTCTCTAGATGATCGTACAGCTATGAACAAGCAAGATAACAAGCCCCAGGGAACCATACTCTGCTTAAGTTTCTCTGTGGTGTGGTCCAGTTGGTAGAGAGGGAAGGCTTGACCCTGGAGAGTTGCTAACCTTCCCTTGACTAGGGCCTTATTGGTGTCATACAGTATGACGTAGTCACTGCTTTTCAGTTATGTGTGTCCAGACACCAGGTGGCCAGGTCCTTGGAGGTGAAGACACTAACCCTGTGAACCTGTTGTGTAGGAGGAGACCAGATCATGTGTTTACAGTGAGAATTCCTGGATGGTGACTGGAATGCTTCAGCTCATCACTCAGGGCAGTCCCATTGTCTCATCTCTGGATAGCATTTCTGGAAGGATGTCACCCCAATTTCTGTGTGACCAGGGAATTAGAGCCAAGGGGGAGACTTGATGTGGGCCCTGGTGGGATCCGATGAACCACTCTCAGCTCACAGAGGAGGGCACCTCCCTGATGGTGAAATGCTCAAGCCCCAGATGCTGGGCCTGCCTCTCAGGCACTGCTGGACACATGGCCTGATCTTTGACCTGTCATTCCATAGCCCTGGCTCCCTGAGGCTACACCCAGTCAAGTCAGTGATCTGCAGCATCTTAGTCTCCATCTAACAGATATGATCTTGGCTTCCTTTTGTTGCTGGCTTAGCTCTTTCTTGGCAAACTGACTTAGTTTTATATCCAGAAGCTCTCTTTATTTACAAATTTAAGGATAATCTGAACTTTCCCCCTCCTGGATCATACAAATCAAGACCATTATGACCTGCAAACTGTGGAAACTTGGAAAAATTAAAAAATGGATAATAATACCATGAAAAGGGCATACACAATTATTATGTGACCTCCTCTTATGGCTGTAAAAAATCTGTGTGTTTGTGGATAAGGAGGACCAGGGATTATGGAGAAATGTAAACTATATGATTAGATAATGGAATTTTGGTGTCATAATTTCCCCTGACATTATAAATATGTTTTCATCATCGGTGACAAAAAAAAAAAATGCCTTAACTTTATATCCATGAGCTCCAATCAGCCCTGAGGGAGCAGTCAGTCCAGCTGGGTGAGAAGAGGCTGGAACTAGCTTCTGGCCAGAGCAGACCTCTGCTTGGATTCCAGCCTTGGTGATCAGAATCATCACTTTCTGCCTAAACACACACCCTGCCTTGCCCAGACCCCACTGGGAGTGTTGCAGGGTTCTTGGAAACTTGGTTTGCAGACTCCAGCTCTGGGAATATTAATGGATCTGAGGTCAGTGCCTTGCCCAGAGGTCAGGTGATTTCTATTTCAGACAGATTCTCAGGCTCGAGCTCCTCAAATGGGAGATCATGATAAGGAAGTAGGCTTTCAGCTCCCAGCTCCAAAAAGGAAAAAATATATATTTCACTGAGCCCCACGTCTCTTTTTATGGACCTGTCTGTCATTCAACACTCTGCATTTTCCATTCCTCTTTCCCTTATACAAAGAAGGCTTTTGTTTGTTTACTTGATCGAGTGAGATAATGGCAGTGAAAGTGTTTTGTAAAATGCAGAGCGATGCACAATGTAGAGGGTTCCTCGTGGATATATTGCCAGCATCTATTTTGAAGTATCTAACAAAGGCATTAATTTATAAAAGAGTTAGCACCGTAGAATTCTAATATATGTCTACTCATCAAGGGAGGTGGGACGTGAGCTGGGCAAAGCAAAAAAGAGACTCAGTGTTGAAAGATCACTTTGGCACATTAGAGCTTTGAGCATGTATCGATTACATGGGTGACTGGCATTGGAGCAGGTGTGTGAGACCTCCTGGGGAGGAGTTCAGGGAGTAGTACTGCAGCATAAAGGTCTCTTAAACACTTGTGCCTTCATGTCCTTCCATGTCAAGTGAGGGGGTTGCCTGGGTGATCTCCAAAGGCTCTTCTAGGCGTAATGTTTGTGACTCAAGAAAACTTAATTGAAGTATTTGGTTCCCCTGGTGTGATTTCATCATGGTGAGACACGGTAAGTAACAAGTTGCCTTTGTATAATAACCACAACTGCGGCTTCCCTCATAGCTCAGTTGGGAAAGAATCTGCCTGCAATGTGGGAAACCTGGGTTTGATCCCTGGGTTGGGAAGATCCCCTGGAGAAGGAAACGGCAACTNGAGACACGGTAAGTAACAAGTTGCCTTTGTATAATAACCACAACTGCGGCTTCCCTCATAGCTCAGTTGGGAAAGAATCTGCCTGCAATGTGGGAAACCTGGGTTTGATCCCTGGGTTGGGAAGATCCCCTGGAGAAGGAAACGGCAACTCACTCCAGTATTCTTACATGGAGAATCCCATGGACAAAGGAGCCTGGTAGGCTACAGCTCATAGGGTCACAAGAGTCGGACATGACGTAGCTACTAAACAAGAGTTGAGAATTCAAAGGAAGTATTGGGTGGTGAGGTGTCTGAGATTTATGGTTTCTTTTTTTTTCCAGAAAAAATAATGCCATATTTATTTTATTCACTATATACAAAAATAAGTTCACAGCTAGAAAGAGGATTAATGAGCAGAAGAGAAAAAACGATTCAGGTGATTCAAGATACCATAGGTATATGGTTAAGGGTAAGAGAGACTGGGGCTTCCCTTGTGGCTCAGCTGGTAAAGAATCCGCTTGCAATGCAGGGGACCTGGGTTTGATCCCTGGGTTGGGAGGATCCCCTGGAGAAGGGAAAGGCTACCCACTCCAGTATTCTGGCCTGAAGAATTCCATGGACGCNAAGGGTAAGAGAGACTGGGGCTTCCCTTGTGGCTCAGCTGGTAAAGAATCCGCTTGCAATGCAGGGGACCTGGGTTTGATCCCTGGGTTGGGAGGATCCCCTGGAGAAGGGAAAGGCTACCCACTCCAGTATTCTGGCCTGAAGAATTCCATGGACGCTATAGTCCATGGGATCACAAAGAGTCGGACTCAACTGAGCGACTTTCATTTTCAGAGGAGACTGAGAAGGAGTCTTTCTGAGCCAGGTTGTGGTTTCTTTTTTATTGGGAGGTCAGATGTGCAACAGACAGTTACGAAGGTGCACTCAGGGCCAGTACTCACAGCATACAGAGAATTTCATATTCATGCCTGGTGGGCAGGTGGCGAGCTATCACAGCATGAGAGATGGAATACGTGGAAGACGAGAGCCCGACATGGTGAGCACAGTCAGAGCCCTAGATTTTGCCGAGAGAAAGTTCGGCCTCTCAGGATGCATCTGTGGCCTCAACCCATAAAATGATCACAGAAATCTGATTCTACTACTGTTCATGGGTCTGAGCATATAATGTCTCCTCATATAAAAGATGCCCTAGAGGAGAAAACCCAGGATGAGGTACTTTATTTTTATGCATTGTGGGTCTTCCACTGAAGAAAGCTGAAGAAGTTATGGGGTTGGTTAAACTTAAATTGTGGTTAGGAATTACCCACAGATCAGAACATAAACTGATGATTCTAATTACCCTGTGTCCTGATGAATGGAGCTTTGATGGATATGAGTGATACGTTTATTGCATGTCGTTCTAAGGCCATGTCTGTGCCTTATATTTAATGTTATGTAGAATAAAATTATATACAAGCTGGTTCCATCTGTTTACAAAATGTTAGGTAATATAAGTTGGCATGTATATGTGTATACACAAATATTTATGGTAAGTGCAAATACAATGAAATTTGGGAGAAAAAAATCTTCAAACACAAAGAAGGTTGAAGGTCTTATTTAAACTTTATAGCAGGTTTACAAATTTCACTATGTCCCTCTTAACAGTAGTCCCTGAACCCTGAAAGGTTGGATCATTGGCTAAAGCTACATATACCCTGCCCCAAGCTCACGTTTGCATATGGCACTGGAAGGGCCAGTTGTGGCTGGAGCTAGATGGTCTGAACAAGGCTCATCTTCCAGAAAGTGAGCTTGACTGGAGGCACCAGCATCATACCTAGACCCGAAATCTCAGTTCTGTTATTGTCTGCTGGCAGGATTGCTGTTAACAGAAAAGATTAGTGCCATTCATAGATTATTGGTTGAGAACCAGCAGCTGAGAGCGCATATAGAGAATTTGAAACAAATGCCAGCTGTAGCCCTTGACCTAAGGACTTTATTGTTTCTGAATTCTGAAGGTTGCAGAGTTTCAGTAAACAGATTCAGTTGAGAAATAAGTACAGCTGATGAGTCATTAGAGGAGGAAGGCGAGAGAAAGAGTGAGGAACAGATGACCAGGAAGCCCAGACCTGTGCTGCAGGGAGGCGAGGGGCATCCATCATCATTTTGAGAACTTTCCTAAAGTGGAATATTGAGAATCCAAAACAGGGAAAGAAGCAAAAATGATGCAGGAGTACAAAAGTATGTCTAGCAAAATAGTTTAAAAATGTTTGCAGTTCAGTTCATTTCTAGATTTGAATCTGATTATCCCCTGGGATATGGCTGGACCATGGTGATCATGGAAGTCTGGTCTTGAGCCACTGAAGAAGGTTCAGCCAAACAGCCTCAAACTGACACCCGAAGCTTCTGTTTCCTCTGAGTGGCTTCTGGGAAAGATCCACATCAGGAGATTGTATCGTACAAAAAGATCTCTTTTATTTTGTTGTTATTCCTTTCTAAATAGCCTTGGCAACCCAGACTAAAGACCTTAAGAGTTAACACAATGCCAGGAAAAAGTAAAGGGAAACATAAAATCCAAACATTTACCAAGCACCTACTGTGCTGGGTACCATGTGTGATATGATTCACTCCTTATAATTAGGTATGTGGCATGTATGAGATATGTTTTATTATCCCTTTTTTATAGATTAGTCATTAATTAGGACAGCAGCCAAAATGAAAAGTGCAGTTGAACAGGTTGAGAGCTGAACTGTCAAACATGACGCCCTGGTTAATGGCGGGTTATTGATGGTTATTACCTGGCTGGTGGGTCTTCGATAAACTCTGCATTGACTTTGGCTCAGAAAAAAAAAAAAAAAAACCTTTGGTGAAAACAAATTTATCTGAAATAAACATCACAATATTATGCTTTAAATCTCATGTATAAAAATTCAAATATAGAGTACACATATAATTTTCCCCTTTTTTTTAGGTCTCTTTGATTTTAAAACTGCTGTAACAATCATAGTCAATTTTAAAGTGTTGATGATAACAATACCGTCCTGAATTTTTATAGAGACTTTTTTCTTGCAAGGACCTTAAAGTGCTAAAAACGTTGTCATCCATGTAGGCAAACCTTGAGAATATCTAATTTAGCAAATGTCAGTGATAAATTCTTCTGGTGCCATTCTCCATGTCTTTGAATATATTAGAACGCCCTGGAAATAAGAATGTTTATTCTCCAGCAATTGACTGCTGGTAATATACTTTTTTCTTGCAAGGACCTTAAAGTGCTAAAAACGTTGTCATCCATGTAGGCAAACCTTGAGAATATCTAATTTAGCAAATGTCAGTGATAAATTCTTCTGGTGCCATTCTCCATGTCTTTGAATATATTAGAACGCCCTGGAAATAAGAATGTTTATTCTCCAGCAATTGACTGCTGGTAATATGGTTAGTTGGTATAATTCCACTTGTGTTTATTGTTTATCTTTTAAATAGCTGCTGGGATAAAAAAAAATCCTTTATGTTTTCTTCCTATTTCTAAAGTGGTAGGTATTACACACTTTTTAGTGCTTTCTCCAGGTTGGCTAAAGAAACACTGTCTTTAGCTAACTTCATTTTTATGCTGGCAAGCACCCTTTCACAAACAAAACGGGAATTAGAATAAAAATTGGAATTTTAAAGGCCCAAACACACAGTTTCTGAACAAAGAGAAAACAGCAGAAACTGTGAGGTCAAATACATGAGTGAAGGATCCCAGGACTGGATATCATGGGCCTCGCTGGGCTCTGCAAAGCCCATGCGCCCATTACTCGCCCAACCTGGTTGGTCAGAAATACCTGGGAGGAGACTAAGGGCGTCCCATTTTTTTTTTTTTTTATTTAAACAGATTACAAAGTCATTCTGTTTCACTGGATTATTGCAAACAGTTAAGCCTTTGCTCTTTATTTTAATTTTCAGTGACTTAATTAGCAACAACTAAACTTTGTCCACAATAGCTAGCATTATGTTTAAGAGTCAATTAAATGCCCAACAGTGTCATTAAATGCAGTAGCGCAGAAAGCAGGATCTGCGGGAGCTGGAGAGCGGGCGTGAGGTGGCCTGGGCTCCTTGGAGGTGTGGTCAGGGTCAGGCCTGAGACCCCTGTTCTCCTGTCCTCCACTGCCTGGGTGCTGACAACCAGTTCCTCACTCATGCCCACATCAGTGCTGTAACATCCTAGGGCCTCCCCCTTGCTCATCTCATATATCTAAAATCTTCCTGTTCTTTAAGTTTGAACCTAGATCACATTCCCCCACAAACTTTCTCTTATCCCCTGCTGGTTGCTAGCCCCCAGTGATGATAAGAACCGAATTTTACTTTGTAAATAGTGATTTATTTCTTCATCTGAGGGTGGATCTGTTAAGTCCCAGGCCAGGCAGGATTTAAACGTAGAGACATGTCAGGATTACCCCTGAGGTTGGACTTAATTGCCCAAATTCTTGGAAACCTTAGGAAAGAGAACAGGGCTCATCTCCTGGAAGCTGGCTGGGCCCTGCCTTGATGGGGAGGGGTGAGGGGTTGCTGGGCGTCTAGTGGACCCCAGACCATGGAGACGGTGGTAGACGTGCTTGGTATGGGTGACTGGTTGCACAGCAATGGGAGGCTGAGTGATGTCCAACACCCATGATAAGCTCCTACTTGGCTCTCTATTCATAATTCCTGGGGGAGGTGGGTGGAGGGGAGCACCTGCTTGCACTATGTGAAGGCCTCTGATCCAGGAAGTCTTATCCAGGTGGAGCTCGGACCCATCACAAGAGTCGTGGCTGAAAGTCATGGAAGGGTGGGGATCTGGTGCTGTGAAATTCCAGTGCATTAGGAAATCTGTTTAATTTAGTATTCAAGCGGGGACACTTCGAATGTTAATGATTGTGTTAGGGGAAGCACACAGATTGAAACTGCCCACCCTGGCCAGGCACCACAGTAACCACTTGCATGAGTTGTTTCACGATGGGAGGTCCACCAACCGGAAGAGTTCGGGAAAGGTCAAAAGGAGACATCACATGTCTGACCACCTCCCAGAATCCTTCTTGCTGGCATCTGTCTTGACTGAACAAGGCATGCACCACTAGGAAGCACTCAGAGTCAGAATGATTGGCTAAAGACAACCCGGAAACTAATCCTATCACCATAAAACCTGAGATTGTGAGCCACATGGCAGGGCAGTTCTCCTGGCTTCCCTTACCTGACTGCTCTCCACTGGGGCACCCTTTCCCAATAAAATCTCCTGCTTTGTCAGCATGTGTGACTCCTCGGACAGTTTATTTCTGAGTGGTAGACAAGAACCCAGCTTCAGGCCCTGGAAGGGGTCCCCCTTCCTGCAACAATTATGCTGCGATCAGAGGTGTAAACTTGGACTGTCCTGGGCAAACTAGTTGGGTGGCCCCCTGACCCAGAAGCCACCTAGCGTGATGCCATCCACAGCCTCTCTCTGGGTCCTCTGTACTGGGTCGCTGTGGGTGTCAGTATCACACTGTGCATTGGAACTTGCAAGAGGGACCTGGAATGGTTGATGGATGCAGATGCAGCTGTGAGGTCACACCCATGGCCCCACCTTGGTGGTGAGGGAGCCCCACTGGTGACACCCCACAGCTCTCCTTCAAGGGTCCTGTTTGTTTCCTGGACACGCTGGACAGTGCTGTCTGTTCTAGGAGCTCAGGCCAGGCACTTTTCAAGACACTGGCCCCAGACACGGACCAGAGCCCCTTGGAACCCTGCTGATGTGTGGACCTGAACGTCTAAACTCATACATGCTACAGAGGGTCTCTCCTGCTGTCCACTTGCTCGGCCCACAAAATTGTTTGGGGGTCTAAAAGCGGCAAGCTGTTTCTTCTTCCAGGGGAAGGAGGGGGTGCTGGCCTCGCACTCTTGTTCTCTTTCCCCCTGAATTCCAGCAACGTGTAGGGCCTTCACGTCACCAGAGTCATTTTCCAAATGAACAAATTGTGTTTTCTTCTTCGTTGAACCTGATATTTGAGCCAATCTGTGCAGGCAATTTCCTCTTCTTTGTTTTGCTGACCCTGAGCGCCCCTGGCCCCACCGTAATTATCCAACAGCTCCCGCCTCTGGGAGCACGGCTCCTGTTCAACAACAGTAACGATTTCACTGCACATGAAAAGAAAAAGGCCCTGATTCCAGGATCTTGTCTCCCTTTTAGATGCTGGTTGTTTACAGAGTCTTCATTTCAGTGGTGAGTTGGCATTTCTGAGATCCTTTGGGAAGCCATGGCCTGAGCTCTTTCCCCCAAAAGAGAGCCAGAAGGCTCTCTAGGAGTGTGCCTGGGGACAGCAGACACCACCCCTCTCCCTGAATGTATTTACATCAAGACAATGTGGAGTCCTTGTCCTGTGGCTGGGGAGGGGACAGAGGAATTATCATTTGTTTCCTGGACACGCTGGACAGTGCTGTCTGTTCTAGGAGCTCAGGCCAGGCACTTTTCAAGACACTGGCCCCAGACACGGACCAGAGCCCCTTGGAACCCTGCTGATGTGTGGACCTGAACGTCTAAACTCATACATGCTACAGAGGGTCTCTCCTGCTGTCCACTTGCTCGGCCCACAAAATTGTTTGGGGGTCTAAAAGCGGCAAGCTGTTTCTTCTTCCAGGGGAAGGAGGGGGTGCTGGCCTCGCACTCTTGTTCTCTTTCCCCCTGAATTCCAGCAACGTGTAGGGCCTTCACGTCACCAGAGTCATTTTCCAAATGAACAAATTGTGTTTTCTTCTTCGTTGAACCTGATATTTGAGCCAATCTGTGCAGGCAATTTCCTCTTCTTTGTTTTGCTGACCCTGAGCGCCCCTGGCCCCACCGTAATTATCCAACAGCTCCCGCCTCTGGGAGCACGGCTCCTGTTCAACAACAGTAACGATTTCGCTGCACATGAAAAGAAAAAGGCCCTGATTCCAGGATCTTGTCTCCCTTTTAGATGCTGGTTGTTTACAGAGTCTTCATTTCAGTGGTGAGTTGGCATTTCTGAGATCCTTTGGGAAGCCATGGCCTGAGCTCTTTCCCCCAAAAGAGAGCCAGAAGGCTCTCTAGGAGTGTGCCTGGGGACAGCAGACACCAACCCTCTCCCTGAATGTATTTACATCAAGACAATGTGGAGTCCTTGTCCTGTGGCTGGGGAGGGGACAGAGGAATTATCATCTTGGACAGCCCATCTCTTCTTGGGAGAAAGGAAAAGATGTGATGGAGTAGAAAGGGTCCAGGAATAGGAGAGACTCTCTCTACCTGTTAATCTCACTTTTTCTCAGGATCAAACACCTTTTGAGCAGTCTTTCTGTTTTCTATCCATCCATCTGCCCATCTGTCATCTCTCCCTGTTCCATCAAGCATAAAGCATTTATTAAGCACTTAGGTTATCAGTGGGTGTTTGGGGCTGAATCATGTCCTCCACACAACTCACAGGTGGACGTCTTAACCCTTGTAGCTCAGATGGGACTGTTTTTGGAGACAGGGCCTTTAAAGAAGTAATTAAGGCAAAGAGGGGTCATCAGTTCAGTTGCTCAGTCGTGTCTGACTCTTTGCGACCCCATGAATTGCAGCACGCCAGGCCTCCCTGTCCATCACCAACTCCCGGAGTTCACTCAGACTCACATCCATCGAGTCAGTGATGCCATCCAGCCATCTCATCCTCGGTCGTCCCCTTCTCCTCCTGCCTCCAATCCCTCCCAGCATCAGAGTCTTTTCCAATGAGTCAACTCTTCTCATGAGGTGGTCAAAGTACTGGATTTTCAGCTTTAGCATCATTCCTTCCAGAGAAATCCCAGGGTTGATCTCCTTCAGAATGGACTGGTTGTATCTCCTTGCAGTCCAAGGGACTCTCAAGAGTCTTCTCCAACACCGCAGTTCAAAAGCATTAATTCTTCGGCGCTCAGCCTTCCTCACAGTCCAACTCTCACATCCATACATGACCACTGGAAAAACCATAGCCTTGACTAGATGGACCTTAGTTGGCAAAGTAATATCTCTGCTTTTGAATATACTATCTAGGTTGATCATAGCTTTCCTTCCAAAGAGTAAGCATCTTTTAATTTCATGGCTGCAGTCACCATCAGCAGTGATTTTGGAGCCCCCAAATAAAGTCTGACACTGTTTCCACTGTTTCTTCATCTATTTCTGATGAAGTGATGGGACCGGATGCCATGATCTTCGTTTTCTGAATGTTGAGTTTTAAGCCAACTTTTTCACTGTCCTCTCAAGAGGCTTTTTAGCTCCTCTTCACTTTCTGCCATAAGGGTGGTGTCATCTTCATATCTGAGGTTATTGATATTTCTCCCGGCAATCTTGATTCCAGCTTGTATTTCTTCCAGTCCAGCGTTTCTCATGATGTACTCTGCATTTAAGTTAAAGAAGCAGGGTGACAATATACAGCCTTGACGTACTCCTTTTCCTATTTGGAACCAGTCTGTCCTTCCATGTCCAGTTCTAACTGTTGCTTCCTGACCTGTATACAGATTTCTCAAGAGGCAGGTCAGGTGGTCTGGTATTCCCATCTCTTTCAGAATTTTCCACAGTCTATTGTGATCCACACAGTCAAAGTCAAGAAAGCATAGTCAAGAAAGCAGAAATAGATGTTTCTCTGGAAATTTCTTGCTTTTTCAGTGATCCAGCGGATGTTGGCAATTTGATCTCTGGTTCCTCTGCCTTTTCTAAAATCAGCTTGTGGGTGGCCTTTAATCCAATCCTTAGAAGAAGAGGAGATCAGGACAGAGGCAGGCAAAGTGGGAGACCCATGCAAGAAGACAGTCACCTGCTAGCCCACAAGAGAGGCCTCAGATTGAGATCAAACCAAATCAAACACCTTAATCTTGGACTTCCAGACTCCAGGGCTATGTAAAAATATACTTCTGCTGGTTAAGCAGCCCCGTCTGTGGGATTTTGTTCCAGCAGTGCTCACTGACTATTACTGTGTCTCTTCCAGGTAGTGGAGACCCAGTGATACACAGACTCCTCAAGCTGCTCAGAGCCTAGCGGGGGATGTGGAACCCCGAAGGAGCACAGGCGGAAGGAGGTAGGTGGGCAGCTCCTTTGCATCATCTGTCAGAGTGGTGGCCATAGGCTGGATCCCAGTAGGATGGTGTGGCCAGGGCTGAGCACAGTCCTGATGGCTTCATGAGACAGAGCAGAGTAATGTAAGGTAGCACATTCCCAAGGACATGCTTAGGGGGCTAAGTTAGTGAAGCTAAGCTGATTATGGTGCTGTGACCTGAGTTTATACTCACAGGTGCATGAAGCTGGGGCACATTGGTTGTGTGAACACTGGTCCACATTTTTTACCTCAATCACCAAGTGTTTATTAAGGAAAGAACCTTATGCTTGCTTGGAATGGGCTGACACTGCTGTGGGAGACAGAAGGAAGAAACCAGGGCCTGTTTTTTTTTTTTTATGATAATGTTTTTTTTAGAGTTTTTAAAAATCAGTTTTTTGTCTGTGCTGAGTCTTTGTTGCTGCTTGTGGGCTTTTCTCTAATTGCAGTGAGCAGGGGCTACTTTTCATTGTGGTGCACAGGCTCCTTATTGTGGTCGCTTCTCCTGTTGTCAAGCATAAGCTATAGGCTCACAGGCTTCAGTGGCTGTGGCACGTGGACTCAGTAGCTGTGCCTCATGGGCCCAGTTCCTCTCAGGCATATGGGATCTTCCCAGATGAGGGGTAGAACCCATGTCCCCTGTATTAGTCAGTGGACTCCTAATCACTGGACCACCAGGGAAGTCTCCTGGGGCCTGTTCTTATCTCAGAAGACCTGGTTCTGCCCTTGGGAACACTACCAGTCATGATAGAGGAGACTCATCCATGAGAGGGTGGGAGGAATGTTCTGGACGGTGTGTAAGAGCCCTAGTAAGCGGTTTATACCATGGCCGCCCTATGAGGTCAGAGCCAAGGAAGATCAATGTGGACTAGAGCAGTTCATTTAAGTAGCAATTAGTTATAATTAATCAATTATGTAATGGAGTAGCACTTAATTATTTACTGCCTTGTTCAGTTTTCCAACTGCTCACAAGTGTCAGCTTTGTTTCCCCAGCCAGAGCAGAACCTCCCCAAGAACAGAGACAGGCTGCTTCACTGGTGTCAGAAGGGGCTGGGGTCAGATTTTCACATCTAAGAACAGTGATCTGAGGAAACGGGAAGTATGGGAACTTCAAAACAAATTGCAGGACAGTGAGGAACAAATGCAGCTTAGGTGGGTGTGTGGTTTTTCAACTGAGCATGAACAGCAGGCGTGCCATGGGAATGAATGGTGACAAGTAACACCCGTGACAAGTCTCCAATGTCTGAAGGGGTGTCCTCACAGCTTCCCTGACGTGAGGATACAAGTCCCGCTGATGCTTCCTGAAGAGTCCCAGGCTGACCCTCTGAGCTGACACCCAGCAGGTCCATCTGGTGCTCTGAGAGTCAGTGGCTGGAGAAGGTCATATAAGCTCAGGTGGAGGACTTGAGCGGATTTCATCTCACAGGCTTCTGTGTTATTCATTGGGAGATGCCTCTTGGAAGCCAGATAGAAAATCAAGAGGAATGCAGTGAATAGCTTCTTGAAAATAAGCGTGGGGTGTCCCAGGATTTCAGGCTTATGGGAGGCACTGCTAAGCCCCAGCCATATGGCAGCCAAATGAGTCTGAAGTTCCTTAAAGGACAGATTCCTACAGTTAATGCTTAATGGAATCTTGAACTTGTATGGGAGTCCAAACAGGCTGACCTCCTAAATTCCAGGTTTCCCTGGCTGGCTCAGGTCTGGCTTATTTGCAGAGAACGATGGCACCTCCTCTCCCTCCTCGGGGTCAGTGGGTGTTAATACCTGTATTCACAAATGGGGCAGAACACCCCGAGACTTGCAGACTGATTGCTTTCATTAACTTTAATTGGATTCTTTCGTACTTGGAAAGAGAAGTGTAACCAGGGTTTAATTGGAAGAGTATCTCAGACCCTGGGTGATACAGGATTGTAAACATTAAAAGTGCTACAGCTGCGTTGGTGGGAAATGTTGAAGTCACTTAAGTTGTTTGTAAGGATAGTTCACAGACTTAGGGATGTTAGAAAGCTCCGGGCATGTCAAATTTAAAGACTATTTTTGTGCTTGTCTAGAAAAAGTGTAATGTGAAATCAGGTGTGTGCAAGTGAAGTTATTATATATATACACACAATATTTTTTCAGGTTATTTTCCATTATATTATTACATGATATTGAATACAGTTCTCTATATTATATAGTAAATCCTTGATGCTTATCTATTTTATGTAGTTTTTAATCTATTAATTTCATACTCCTAATTTATCCCTCCTGCCCTCCCCTTCCCTTTTGGTAGCCTTAACCTTATTTTCTATGTCTGCATGTCTGTTTCTGTTTTGTGTATAGATTCATTTGCATTATTTTGAGGATGCCACATTATAAGATCTATCATAAAATAACTGTCTTTCTCTGGCTTACTTCACTTGGTGTGATAGTCTCTGGGCCCATCCATGTAGTTGCAGATGGCGTTACTTTACTCTTTTTTGTGGCTGAGTAATACTCTGTTGTAGATTTTACTACATCTTGAACCAATCACCTGTTGATGAGCATTTGGGTTGTTTACACATTGAAATGATTTTTTTAAGAAGCTTTTGGCCACCCTGGTGTTTAATACACATCTGCTGAATGGAAGAATGCATGGCTTGATTGGTAACCCTAGGATTTGCTCACCTCTCCATCAGCACTGTGTCACTTAGCATCCACTGCTGGCCTTCAGAAGGTGGCTGCTGGAGAGGTCCGGGGAAGGCAATGGCACCCTACCCCAGTACTCTTGCCTGGAAAATCCAATGGACAGAGTAGCCTGGTGGGCTGCAGTCCATGGGGTCGCTAACAGTCGGACAGACTGAGCGACTTCACTTTCACTTTTCTCTTTCATGCATTGGAGAAGGAAATGGCAACCCACTCCAGTATTCGTGCCTGGAGAATCCCAGGGATGGGGGAGCCTGGTGGGCTGCCGTCTATGGGGTCACACAGAGTCGGACACGACTGAAGTGACTTAGCAGCAGCAGCAGCAGCTGGAGAGGTCAGGCCAATGTTGGCTGGCAGCCTGCCTTGCGAGAGCCCAGAGAGTCCCATAAAATGAATTAGTGCCCAAGTCACTGCCTTAGCCCTCTGTTCCTTTCTCACATGCCTCGTCCTGAGCCTTGGGCCTGGCATTTGCCTCCCACATGGTGTCTGCATTCTGTATTCTTTCCTAGACTTTCTTTTTTCAGGACCTGCACCCAGGTTCTTTCCTCACTCTGAGGTGACAACGACTGTCTTTTCCTGAGTGTCTGAAGTGTCAGGCAGAAGTGCTAATACTGGCATTGTTGAGCCCTGTGAGAAGGTGATGGGGTCACTAAATCATTCCACGTGTTATCTCCTTATTGCTTCCTGGTCTAGGAGGTTCTGAGCCTTCGCACACCCTGGATTAGATTCCCTTTTAAAAAAATTCTTAACTTTTTTTGGATTAGATTTTTAAAGAAATATCTGTAGTACATTTTCCCACATTCCCCTTCAGGAGCCCACTTTCATCTCCTTGCTCTCTGGTGGCTCACCCACTGACCGGGGATGGCTAGCCGGCTGCAAGAGGGCTTGACATTCACCTTCCCGGGTAGTGATGAACTTTCCTTCTGGAGGCCAATGCTCCTTAAGGGTGAAGCACACACAGGTCCCTGGTGAGGAATCCGCTTCCCCGCCCCCCTCTCCTAAAGACTATCCTCTCTGATTTTAAATTCACATGAAAAGGTAAAGCATCCTCTTAGAAATTTGGTAAAAGGAGTTAACTGTTTCATCAGGACTCAGAATGGCTGCTCAGCGAGTAGAGCCTAGATAAGAAGGGAGGTCTGGCTTCCTGGGATTAGGGGAGAGTTGGTACCTGATGCTCAGCCAGGTTCTGTGGACACAGAGGCTGGCTCTCTCTGGGACATTTCAGACTCAAGAGTGAAAGCACTTGGACAAGTGCCCTGATGGATTTCTGGTCCTAGTCTTGGACATCATGTTTGGGGATGGAGGACTTTCAATGCGGTCATTTCATCTGTAATGTTCCAAAGGAAGGTCAGGAGCCAAGTATGGCTGATGAGCATATGACCTGTGGCTGGTACAAATTGAGACATGTATACACACCAGATTTTTAAGACTTGGTTTACAGAAAAAGTGGGAAATTTCACTTGAATAATTTTTTATGTTGATTGCATGTTGAGATGATCATATTTTAGATATATTGGGTTAAACAAAACATACTATCTTTTTAAAAAATTTATTTTTTGACTGTACCCCATAACATATGGGATCTTTGTTCCTCAACCAGGGATTGAACATGCGCCTCCTGCAGTGAAAGCATGGAGTTGTAACCATGGGTCCACCAAGGAAGTCCCTAACAAAAGAATATTGAAATTAATTTCCCCTGTTTCACTTAACTTTTTTAAATGTGCGTGCTAAGTTGCTTCAGTCCTGTCTGACTCTTTGCGACCCTATGAACTGTAGCCTGCCAGGCTCCTCCAGGTAAGAATACTGGAGTGGGTTGCCATGCCCTCCTCCAGAGGATCTTCCCAACCCAGGGATTGAACTCATGTCTCTTACATCTCATTGGCAGGTAGGTTCTTTACCACTAGCACCACTTGGGAAGCCCCTTTTTAGTGTGGTTACTAGAAAATTTAAAGTTGTATATGGCTTGCATTCTTCTCCTATTGGTCAGTGCTGGTCTATGTCCTCTAAGAACAGTGAGGGTGACGGGACACGGGGATGGCTTTCAACTGGCATCAGATCTGAGGAACTGGATGGGGCCCTTGCAGGCAAGTGGCATATTTTTGGGGGGATAAATATCTTTTGGTAACTTTTCCTAAAAACAATGGAGGTGAGATTTCTCTTAGAATCTCAATCCTTCTTTAAGATCTGGGGCTAGTAAGTATGAAGCAGACATTTTCAGGCAGAATTGGACCTTCTTTAGACCCTGTTCAGGGAAAGAATCAAGTTGAGTTAGTTGATCTGCCTGCTTGGCGCTTCATTATTTTGACTAGTTGCCAAGTTGAGTTTCTCTGTTTTCATAGAAATTCCCAAAGCAGTTCTTCAGCTCCAACTAGATAAAGACCACAAAATGGTTAATTGAGGATACTCACACTATGGAATAGAACTAGGTAGAGTTCACAAGCCTGAGCAAATGCAAGTGATGCTATTCAATGTACACTTTGGGGTCTGATTTGACAACAGCTTTCCGTTTCTTTTTGGGGTGAAATTGATGACTTTCTTGGAAGCATCTGATGAGGTGAAATCTCTCCCGTAGGGTTCCACCTTTGTCTTTTGGTGCCATGGTTTTATTCCTCCATGCTCTGTGCTTGTCTGTGTCAGAAAAGTCATTTTAAACTTCTTGGTGTCAGCAAATATGATTTTTTAGGGATATATGTATATTTAATTCAAATGTTTGAGTTAGATATTTTATTATTATA
>SJYX01000359.1:110604-240547 GCA_006410675.1 Oreotragus oreotragus
ATTTCAGCTTCAGCAACAGTCCTTCCGATGAATATTCAAGGTTGATTTCCTTTAGGATTGACTTGTTTGGTCTCCTTGCAGTCCAAGGGACTCTCAAGAGTTTTCTCCAGGACCAGTGCTATACAAGAGGTTCTTATTAGTTATCTATTTTGCTTACAGTAGTGTGTATATGTGGGAGAAGGCAATGGCACCCCACTCCAGGACTCTTGCCTGGAAAATCCTATGGATGGAGGAGCCTGGTAGGCTGCAGTCCATGGGGTCGCTAAGAGTCGGACACGACTGAACGACTTCACTTTCACTTTTCACTTTCATGCATTGGAGAAGGAAATGGCAACCCACTCCAGTGTTCTGGACGGGGGAGCCTGGTGGGCTGCTGTCTGTGGGGTCACACAGAGTCGGACATGACGGAAGTGACTTAGCAGTAGCAGTGTGTATATGTCAATCTCAATCTCCCAATTTATTCCCCCTTTCTCCCTTGGGGCTTCACTGGTAGATCAGCTGGTAAAGAATCTGCCTGCAATTCAGGAGACTCTGGTTCCATTCCTGGGTTAGGAAGATCCCCTGGAGGAGGGCATGGCAGTCCACTCCAGTATTCTTGCCTGGAGAATTTCCATGGGGGAAGGAGCATGGTGGGCTATAGTCCATGGGGACACAAGGAGGTGGACACAACTGAGGGATCAGCACAGCAGATCCCCCTTGGTAGCTGTGTTTGTTTTCTATATCTGTGACTCTATTTCTATTTTGTAAATAGGTTCATGTGTAACACTATTTTTTTTAGATTCCACATTTAAGCAACATCATATGATGTTTGTCTTTGACTTACTTCACTCAGTAGAGTCAGCTTTCTTTTTTCTCAGTCTAGCTAAGGGCTTTCAATTTAGTTTTATTTTTTCAAAACAATGAAATCAGTTTTCTTTATTTTTTCCCTATTGTTTCTCTGTTTTTCTATTTGATTTATTTCTGCTCTAATTTGTATTATTTCCTTCCTTCTTTCTAAATTTTTTTGGCACTTAGTAGTTCTTTTTCCAGTTCCTTGAGGTATAAAGTTAGATCATTTATTTAAAACCTTTTCTTTTTTTTTTTTAGATGCATTTTTTTCATATAAAACTTCCTTAGTACTTCTTTTACTACATGCCATGAGTTTTGGTATGTTATTTTTTTTGTCTTTATTTATCTCAAGATGTTTAAAAATTACTTTTGATTTTCTCTGTGACTCAATGGTTATTTAAGAGTGTGTTTCTGTGTATTTATGCATTTTCCCATTTTCTCACTGTTATTGATTTCTAGTTTTATTCCACTGTGGTCTGAAAAGGTTGGACTTATTCATTCTTCTTAAACTTGTAAAGACTTGTTTTGTGACTTAACTTATAATTTAGCTTGGAGAATGTTTTGAATGCACTTGAGAAGAACATGCATTCTGCTGTTGGGTGGAAAGTTCTTAATATATCTTTTAGGTTCACTTGGTCTGTACTGCAGTTCAAGTCAACTGCTTTTTTGTTTTTTTTTAACTGATTTTCTGTCTGGCTGTTTTATCTTTTATCGCAAGTGGACGTACATGTCTCCTGCTACTACTGTATTGCTGTCAATTTCTCCCTTTAGATCTGTCAGTGTAAGTTTTAATATTTAGGTGTTCTGATGTTGGGTGTGTATACATTTGTAATTGTTTGATCTTCCTGTTGAATTGACCTTTTTATCATTAATGACCTTCTTCAGCTCTAGACAGTTTTTTGACTTAAAGTGTATTTGTTTTTCTGGCATAGGCACATCCATCCCTGCTTTCTTTTGGTTACCATTTGCACAGAGTACCTTTTCCATCCCTTCGCTTTTAGCCTATTTATGTCCTTAAGTCTAAAGCGGGGCATTTATGGGCAACAAACTGTTAGACTTGCTCTTTCATCTATTCAGCCACTCTAAACCTTTTGATTAGGGAGTTTAATCCACTTATGTGTAAGATAATTATTAATAGATGAAGATTAAGCTATTGCTATTTCATTAATAATTTCCTGTTTTGCTCTTGTTTTTTTCCATTTTTCTTCCCTTGCTGTCGTCCTTTGTTATGTGATGATATCAGGGTTATATTTGGACTCTGTCATTATTGGCTGCTTTTGGTTAACTCTAGAGACACTAGTCCTGTTCAGGTGGCACTAGCCAAGTTTCCTTTTTTCCAGTAAGTGATCAGTAAAAAGCCTATCATAGTGTCTGCTGTATAAGTTAGAAGTGACTTTTGACCTTCTAATTTGCTGAATCTCTTGTTTTGCTGCAGCAGAAACAAAAGTTGTGTAGTTGACCCTGAATTATTTTGGGAGGAGAGTAACTTCCATGTTGGGTGGGTTTGAAAAGTTTTCTTCCATGGCACAGAAATCATCGACCCAAATACCCTTCCTGCCTCCTGGGTGGATGAGACAGGCAGTTGTCACCAAGGTATGTTTGAGGGTAATTCTGACAACCTTCCTATGAAGACCATCTTTGCCATTGGTTTTCTGTAAGTATCTCAGAGTCCCACAATATAGGCATTGTTTTCAGTAGAGTTGTGCTTGACGGAGGTCTAAGCTAGAAGAAGTCATGAACATCTTAGTGTGAGTTAGGTTATCGTATTCTTTTCTCCTTCCAAGAAAACTTCAGGGCTGTGTGTGTGTGTGTGTGTGTGTGTGCACACGTGTGTGCTTAGTCGCTTAGTTGTATCTGACTCTTTGTGACCTCACAGACTGTAGCCTGCCAGGCTCCTCTGTCCATGGAATTTTCTGGGCAGGCATACTGGAGCAGGTTGCTATTTCCTACTCCAAGGGATCTTCCCAACCCAGGGACTGAACCCACGTCTCCTGCATTTCCTGCATTGGCAGGCAGATTCTTTACCACTGAGCCACCTGGAAAGCCCATACCTTTAGGATACTAAATGCTAAATATTAATAGATAAGAGAACCCTCAATATGTAATTAAAAATGAAATAAGCAACAACCCATGAAGCAAATATTTAATATAAGAAAGTGTATGAAAACTCTTATTTCCAACCAAATGATTATTTGGATGATTTTCAAAGTATTTCAAATATCAAATTTGTTTGAACATATATTTGGTGCTTCTATTTTGTCAGTGCCATGATTTTGGCTTAGACTGGCTAATAGATGTTTTTTCAGGGCTGTGAAGTGTGAAGTGGGAGGGGGACTGAGGTAGAGAAATGTTCAGAGGAGACAGTGAGAATTTCACTGACGGTCCCAGTGTGGAGTCACTGGCCTTGAATTTTAGAACTATGGGGCTGGGCTTCTGTCCCTGCACAGATAGGGGTCAGGGGAGGCAAATCCCTTGATCTAAGTTTCTATTTCTATGTTGTGTTTTGTGACCTACATTAGAGTACCTGTTACCGATGAGGGCAAATTCTCATAGTTTACCCTAACAACACACTTACTTTAGTGTGAGGAGAAAGAATCTACAGAGAGCTAGTGATAGAGTCCCCTCTGAAATCCAGAGTTCCTCCTCTGGAAACATTTCCCAGAGACCCTCCCAGTCTGTTATGGGTACAAAGAAAGTGTATCCCAAGATACTCTTTTCACAGTGCCTCATATGGTGGAGACAGTATGGTTTTGCTGATCAAACGAACGATTTTATCCATGATGGTCTCAAGCCATACACTTCTCAGGCACACATTGGGACGACCAAACCTTTTAATATTAGGTTAAATCTCTTCAAATGATGGTAGAGACTAAACATTTACTTATCTGTTAGATTTTTAGAGTAGCATTCTTCACTCTAAAACCTCAGGGTGCATTCGAATAAAATTACAAATAATTAAAATCTTTTAAAAAACCTTTAGCAAAAATGATATTTTATGGTTAATAAAGCTAGAATATAGGCATGATTATAATGCTATATAATCATGTATGTAATTATTACATAAATAATATATAATCATCCTAATAAACCATGCAATTTCAGCCACTTCTTCGCATGAAGCTTCTCTATTTATAGCCCTGATGTGGTTGGCAGGGGGGAAAAGATAGATTTAGGAGAGGCTTGGGGATTAAGCACAGTGTGTAACTTGGAAGGGCCTGTGGTTTACTAATTTAAGAGAATCTTCATTTGAACTGAATAAGGAAAACTAGCTTTGGGCTCGGGGGACCCTTAAGGGAATCACCTGGGCCAAGTGAGCTGGTCCTTCTCCAGCCCCCTCCCAGCTACCCTGCTTCCCACTTGGGTGCTCATTCTATGATCCACTGCCCACTCCAGCCACACACAGGAATGCCCTTCCTTCTCTCTGCCTTTTCATATCCAGCTTAGGTCCCTGGAGACCCACTGCTTTCGGCCCCATGCTCTCCCATCCCCACAGTGCCAGTCACTGAGCCAAGAAAACCAGTCACACATGCTGGTCATCTCTGACCCTTTGCCAAATGTCTGTGGATGCCGTTCTTGCTCCTGTTTAACTTGAATTCCCCCAAGGCCAGGTCAGAGGATGGGCTCTTCTTTTTTGTCTATCTCAGCCATCCTCTTGCCTGTCCTAGGTCAAAGAGGGCCTGCTAGGCTAAGCAAGGCAGTAGCCATCATCTTGGGATGAACACACACCTACTTCAGACAAATTACAAGTTCCTTTGAGCAGTGGTTTTCCCACTTGAGGGTCCATTACAATCATCTGCAGGGCTGGTTAAACACTGCCTTCTCCACCTTCCTCCTCTCCACCCCCCGACCCCCCTGGATTTCTGATTCAATGAGTCTGGGTCTTCCATCATTTGCACTATCACATTCGTAGTCGATAACAAGTTTCTAGGTGATGCTGGTGAGGGCACTGTACTTTGGTTTGAGGAAAGATCATATAGACCTGTCATGGTTTTGAGACTGATGGCTTCCAACGTGAAAATGATAGTTATCTCCTATAGCTGTAAGTGCTTGACAAAATGCTTTCTTGTGAATTCTTTCATTCTTTCATTCCAGTCCCCAGGCAAGGGACTGGATTGGTGTTGTTCCATTTCTAATCATAGAGAGGTTGAGTGATGGCCCCCTGCTGACAAGTGGGGACCTGGGATTTGAGCCCCAGCCTCTTCCTTACACACACCAGTGCCTCTAAGCACTTTCTCTTTGGATGGAATTTGTTCTGTTGGTTTGAATCTGCAAGGAACTCTTCATCCACTGATGCAGACGATGGAACAAAATGTTCACTAGCTTCCAGAAGGGCTGATTGCTCCACTAGTTCTGCAATCCCTCATCCCAGGCTCTTTCTTTGATCGATAAAGCATACTCTTCTCACATGGGAAACTGAATCAGGCAATCATCTGCAAGGTGAAACACCCTGAAGTTTGGGCCTGTCTCTGGGGTGGTTAGCAGCAGCTGTGATGTCAGGAAAGCAAAGAGGCCTACTGAGTTTTGCTGTTGCTCACTGCTGCTTGACCAGTGACATCTCCCTGACCTCAGGTTCAGGAAGACCAAGAGCTGCCACTCAAATCAGCCCCATGAATCAAGCAGCAGCAGATTTGTCCTTTAAATCTATACAGCCTGTGCCCTCATCCAGGAAGGAGAAGTCACTGCTATCTCCATGGGCCTTAGGTCATGGCAGGTACCTGGGAATAGATGAATTACAAGATCACTGTTCATCACAATCCAAACTTCAGTTTCTGTCCTCAGATAAAAGCTCTTTCTTCCTAAGTACTGTTCATAAAATCTGTATCCACTTTAGTAGAGAGATAATGATTTTTTTTTAACTGATTTTCTGTCTGGCTGTTTTATCTTTTATCGCAAGTGGACGTACATGTCTCCTGCTACTACTGTATTGCTGTCAATTTCTCCCTTTAGATCTGTCAGTGTAAGTTTTAATATTTAGGTGTTCTGATGTTGGGTGTGTATACATTTGTAATTGTTTGATCTTCCTGTTGAATTGACCTTTTTATCATTAATGACCTTCTTTAGCTCTAGACAGTTTTTTGACTTAAAGTGTATTTGTTTTTCTGGCATAGGCACATCCATCCCTGCTTTCTTTTGGTTACCATTTGCACAGAGTACCTTTTCCATCCCTTCGCTTTTAGCCTATTTATGTCCTTAAGTCTAAAGCGGGGCATTTATGGGCAACAAACTGTTAGACTTGCTCTTTCATCTATTCAGCCACTCTAAACCTTTTGATTAGGGAGTTTAATCCACTTATGTGTAAGATAATTATTAATAGATGAAGATTAAGCTATTGCTATTTCATTAATAATTTCCTGTTTTGCTCTTGTTTTTTTCCATTTTTCTTCCCTTGCTGTCGTCCTTTGTTATGTGATGATATCAGGGTTATATTTGGACTCTGTCATTATTGGCTGCTTTTGGTTAACTCTAGAGACACTAGTCCTGTTCAGGTGGCACTAGCCAAGTTTCCTTTTTTCCAGTAAGTGATCAGTAAAAAGCCTATCATAGTGTCTGCTGTATAAGTTAGAAGTGACTTTTGACCTTCTAATTTGCTGAATCTCTTGTTTTGCTGCAGCAGAAACAAAAGTTGTGTAGTTGACCCTGAATTATTTTGGGAGGAGAGTAACTTCCATGTTGGGTGGGTTTGAAAAGTTTTCTTCCATGGCACAGAAATCATCGACCCAAATACCCTTCCTGCCTCCTGGGTGGATGAGACAGGCAGTTGTCACCAAGGTATGTTTGAGGGTAATTCTGACAACCTTCCTATGAAGACCATCTTTGCCATTGGTTTTCTGTAAGTATCTCAGAGTCCCACAATATAGGCATTGTTTTCAGTAGAGTTGTGCTTGACGGAGGTCTAAGCTAGAAGAAGTCATGAACATCTTAGTGTGAGTTAGGTTATCGTATTCTTTTCTCCTTCCAAGAAAACTTCAGGGCTGTGTGTGTGTGTGTGTGTGTGTGTGCACACGTGTGTGCTTAGTCGCTTAGTTGTATCTGACTCTTTGTGACCTCACAGACTGTAGCCTGCCAGGCTCCTCTGTCCATGGAATTTTCTGGGCAGGCATACTGGAGCAGGTTGCTATTTCCTACTCCAAGGGATCTTCCCAACCCAGGGACTGAACCCACGTCTCCTGCATTTCCTGCATTGGCAGGCAGATTCTTTACCACTGAGCCACCTGGAAAGCCCATACCTTTAGGATACTAAATGCTAAATATTAATAGATAAGAGAACCCTCAATATGTAATTAAAAATGAAATAAGCAACAACCCATGAAGCAAATATTTAATATAAGAAAGTGTATGAAAACTCTTATTTCCAACCAAATGATTATTTGGATGATTTTCAAAGTATTTCAAATATCAAATTTGTTTGAACATATATTTGGTGCTTCTATTTTGTCAGTGCCATGATTTTGGCTTAGACTGGCTAATAGATGTTTTTTCAGGGCTGTGAAGTGTGAAGTGGGAGGGGGACTGAGGTAGAGAAATGTTCAGAGGAGACAGTGAGAATTTCACTGACGGTCCCAGTGTGGAGTCACTGGCCTTGAATTTTAGAACTATGGGGCTGGGCTTCTGTCCCTGCACAGATAGGGGTCAGGGGAGGCAAATCCCTTGATCTAAGTTTCTATTTCTATGTTGTGTTTTGTGACCTACATTAGAGTACCTGTTACCGAAGAGGGCAAATTCTCATAGTTTACCCTAACAACACACTTACTTTAGTGTGAGGAGAAAGAATCTACAGAGAGCTAGTGATAGAGTCCCCTCTGAAATCCAGAGTTCCTCCTCTGGAAACATTTCCCAGAGACCCTCCCAGTCTGTTATGGGTACAAAGAAAGTGTATCCCAAGATACTCTTTTCACAGTGCCTCATATGGTGGAGACAGTATGGTTTTGCTGATCAAACGAACGATTTTATCCATGATGGTCTCAAGCCATACACTTCTCAGGCACACATTGGGACGACCAAACCTTTTAATATTAGGTTAAATCTCTTCAAATGATGGTAGAGACTAAACATTTACTTATCTGTTAGATTTTTAGAGTAGCATTCTTCACTCTAAAACCTCAGGGTGCATTCGAATAAAATTACAAATAATTAAAATCTTTTAAAAAACCTTTAGCAAAAATGATATTTTATGGTTAATAAAGCTAGAATATAGGCATGATTATAATGCTATATAATCATGTATGTAATTATTACATAAATAATATATAATCATCCTAATAAACCATGCAATTTCAGCCACTTCTTCGCATGAAGCTTCTCTATTTATAGCCCTGATGTGGTTGGCAGGGGGGAAAAGATAGATTTAGGAGAGGCTTGGGGATTAAGCACAGTGTGTAACTTGGAAGGGCCTGTGGTTTACTAATTTAAGAGAATCTTCATTTGAACTGAATAAGGAAAACTAGCTTTGGGCTCGGGGGACCCTTAAGGGAATCACCTGGGCCAAGTGAGCTGGTCCTTCTCCAGCCCCCTCCCAGCTACCCTGCTTCCCACTTGGGTGCTCATTCTATGATCCACTGCCCACTCCAGCCACACACAGGAATGCCCTTCCTTCTCTCTGCCTTTTCATATCCAGCTTAGGTCCCTGGAGACCCACTGCTTTCGGCCCCATGCTCTCCCATCCCCACAGTGCCAGTCACTGAGCCAAGAAAACCAGTCACACATGCTGGTCATCTCTGACCCTTTGCCAAATGTCTGTGGATGCCGTTCTTGCTCCTGTTTAACTTGAATTCCCCCAAGGCCAGGTCAGAGGATGGGCTCTTCTTTTTTGTCTATCTCAGCCATCCTCTTGCCTGTCCTAGGTCAAAGAGGGCCTGCTAGGCTAAGCAAGGCAGTAGCCATCATCTTGGGATGAACACACACCTACTTCAGACAAATTACAAGTTCCTTTGAGCAGTGGTTTTCCCACTTGAGGGTCCATTACAATCATCTGCAGGGCTGGTTAAACACTGCCTTCTCCACCTTCCTCCTCTCCACCCCCCGACCCCCCTGGATTTCTGATTCAATGAGTCTGGGTCTTCCATCATTTGCACTATCACATTCGTAGTCGATAACAAGTTTCTAGGTGATGCTGGTGAGGGCACTGTACTTTGGTTTGAGGAAAGATCATATAGACCTGTCATGGTTTTGAGACTGATGGCTTCCAACGTGAAAATGATAGTTATCTCCTATAGCTGTAAGTGCTTGACAAAATGCTTTCTTGTGAATTCTTTCATTCTTTCATTCCAGTCCCCAGGCAAGGGACTGGATTGGTGTTGTTCCATTTCTAATCATAGAGAGGTTGAGTGATGGCCCCCTGCTGACAAGTGGGGACCTGGGATTTGAGCCCCAGCCTCTTCCTTACACACACCAGTGCCTCTAAGCACTTTCTCTTTGGATGGAATTTGTTCTGTTGGTTTGAATCTGCAAGGAACTCTTCATCCACTGATGCAGACGATGGAACAAAATGTTCACTAGCTTCCAGAAGGGCTGATTGCTCCACTAGTTCTGCAATCCCTCATCCCAGGCTCTTTCTTTGATCGATAAAGCATACTCTTCTCACATGGGAAACTGAATCAGGCAATCATCTGCAAGGTGAAACACCCTGAAGTTTGGGCCTGTCTCTGGGGTGGTTAGCAGCAGCTGTGATGTCAGGAAAGCAAAGAGGCCTACTGAGTTTTGCTGTTGCTCACTGCTGCTTGACCAGTGACATCTCCCTGACCTCAGGTTCAGGAAGACCAAGAGCTGCCACTCAAATCAGCCCCATGAATCAAGCAGCAGCAGATTTGTCCTTTAAATCTATACAGCCTGTGCCCTCATCCAGGAAGGAGAAGTCACTGCTATCTCCATGGGCCTTAGGTCATGGCAGGTACCTGGGAATAGATGAATTACAAGATCACTGTTCATCACAATCCAAACTTCAGTTTCTGTCCTCAGATAAAAGCTCTTTCTTCCTAAGTACTGTTCATAAAATCTGTATCCACTTTAGTAGAGAGATAATGTATTTATGACAGATTTCTCTTTTCTGTTAGAACAGAAATGCCATATCATGGCAGATTGTTGCCTAGGGATTCCTCCTTATAGCTTTTCCATTGTATCCGCCCCGACTTTTCCATGGAACATTCTGAGATGTCCAGGAAGCCTCTAGGGTCATGGTCAGGTGCCTAAGTCTTCAGCTCCTGGAGCGACACTCAGAAGAAACAGCTGAGATTTTTATGTTTTCTTTTATGGTTCTACTTTGTCTTATTTGGAAAACACCGCTAGTGAAAAGAAGAATGTCTCAGAGACAACTGTATTTTCAACAATGATTCTTATAGCACAGAAAAATCTAATCAGCAGCTTCTGTGTGAAGAGAGCTTAGGTTGAAAATAATTTGAAAAGCGGGAGCCCAGGCTGAGCCTTCTGCTTTGGAGGGGCCGTGTGCATTGTTTCCTGGGCATTGATCATTCTTGAGGACTCGGTGGCTTTAATTGTCACGGTCACACTGTCCCGTCTTGCCTTTCATGGTGCGATGGACGCTGCGCTGTGCTGGCTTCGATGATGTCTCTTTTAGGGATTGTTTATCCTTGGGCCTCTGCGGGGAGCTGATGATCCTTTCACGGGATGCACATGCCTCCAGGACCGTGGCACAGGGTGGACAATCGATGACCTTGTGGTCACTGCTGTCCTGCAGAGGGCGAGACTGGGGTTATTCACAGCTTGGTAATTGGCCCCGATGCTGAGATCTTCATCCTGAGCAAATGCAGGCATCAGGGGGGCAGTTATAGATCAATGCTGGGGCGCTGAATATACAGGCCCCAGAAAAATACCAAAATAAAAAATGGATTTCTGTTTAGCGCGCATTGTATATCCTGGTCTGGTTATGAATAATTTAGCCTTCCCCAGGCTGAATAGACTATATTTAGCAAGTCTATTTTGCTTATAATACGTCCTCTCCTTTTATGAAGAAGCATAAAGCTTAGGAGAAGTGCTCAGAATTAGGGGTGACTTCACTTGGTGGGAGCAGGCATGTGGGGGTATCTTCACTTGCAGCCCCCAGCTTACCATTCACACCTGGTCTAGCCAAGGGCAGAGGGCTCTGGGCACGTGAAGCTGGCAATGGCCTCAGGAGTATATCCCTGGATTAGGCAGGAGACAGGGCTACTCTGCCTGTGTCACTGGTGGCTCCAAGCTGGGTCCCTCTGTCCAAGAGAGGGGACATGGCAAGAGTTGTGGGGTGCCAAGAGGTTTTCCTTTCCTTCTGTGTTGTTACTTTCCCAGCAGGAATAGGATGGATTCTCAAGTGAGACAATCAGATGGGACTTTAACAGACTCACTATGCAAAGGTGGAGGCAGGATGAAGGGGACTCACAGGGGGTAATGCAGATTCCCAGCACAGGAACAGTGGGGCTCCTTACCTCCCCCAGACCTGAAAAAGCAAGGATGGGGAGCGGTTCCTCACCCTTGGAAGGGCAGGGCTGTGTGAACTGCTGACTGGTGGGAGTTCAGGCTTTGGTTGGAGTGACTCCACAGGGAGGGCGCCAGAGGATAACACCAGAGCTGCATTCTCCTCCCTTCTCTTTCCCTCACTGATCAAACCCACCAGAAAGCTAGAAGTGAGGCACTCCTCTTATATTCCAGGTAGGTCAGCCTCCCAGGGAGAGGAGAATGGAGAGTGAATCTGGAGGTGAATCTGGAGGTGCCAATGGAAGATCCCAGAGCCCTCATAACACCTCTCGTAATGACGCTCCTGGCTGTGGGTCACACTGCACTGTTTCTATCAGGTACCTCTGTGTGTGTGTGTGTGTGTGTGTGTGTGTGTGCGCGTGTGTGCGCGCACACACTCTGCCACTCAGTTGTGTCTGACTCTTTGCAACCCCATGGACTGTAGCCCACCAGGCTCCTCTGTCCGTGGAATTTTCCACACAAGAATACAGAGCGGGTTGTCAGTTCCTCCTCTAGAGGATCTTCCCAAGCCAGGGATGGAAAATATCTTCAGTGTCTCCTTCATTGGCAGGAAGACTCTTTATCACCGCACCAGCTGGGAAGATACCTGTTCATTTGCAAATATCTAGTCTTGAGAATCGGAGAAGGCAGTGGCATCCCACTCCAGTACTCTTGCCTGGAGAATCCCATGGATGGAGGAGCCTGGTAGGCTGCAGTCCATGAGGTTGCTAAGAGTGGGACACGACTGAGCGACTTCACTTTCACTTTTCACTTTCATGCATTGGAAAAGGAAATGGCAACCCACTCCAGTGTTTTTGCCTGGAGAATCCCAGGGACAGGGAAGCCTAGTGGGCTGCTGTCTATGGGGTCGCACAGAGTTGGACACAACTGAAGCGACTTAGCAGCAGCAGCAGCAGCAGTCTTGAGAATGTGGTGGCTTTGCCGTTAGAAACAGGTCTGGGGGTTGTTGTTGCTGTTCAGTCCAGTGAGCCTTCATATGATAACCTAACCAACATCTCTCTACAACCCCAAACTTGAACCTTCTGAGAGATCCCAAGTGAGAATCCCTCAGAAAAGCCCTTCCCAAATCCTGACCGATGGCTTGCTTGCTATCTTTTCTTCAGTCATGTCTGACTCTTTGCAATCCTACGGGCTGCAGGCTCCTCTGTCCATGGGATTTCCCAGGCAAGAATACTGGAGTGGGTTGCCATTTCCTACTCTAGGGGATTTTTCCCACCCAGGGACTTAATCCATGTCTCTTGTGTCTCCTGCATTGGCAGGCAGATTCTTTACCACTAGCGCCACCTGGGAAGTCCTGTCCTGACCCATGGAATGGTTAGTAAAATAAAATGGTTATTTTGAGTCTTTAATATTTTTTTTGGAGGGGGTGGTTTTATTTTGCAGCAATATCACTAAAACATCTTATACACATCCTGGCTGTATTTCCTTTTAAGTTATTTCCATTTGCAGAATTGAAATTCAGCAGTGAAGTAAAATTTGGGGTAATGAGAGAAAGACATTTGAGGTTTAAAATAATAAGGTTAACTTTGACCAAGAGTCTGGCTTCCTTCAGTAGTAGGTCCTGTGTTTCACAAGCTCTTTCCTTCCTCTGGTTATGAACCCAGATTGTCTTAACCTCCAGGCAAGATGGAAGCCACTTACCTTCCTGTAGCCCAGTGCTCTCATCTGAAAACAGAGGTGCACATACTTTCTTGAGTTCCTGTGAGGTAGCTCCAAGACCAGGGAAGGCAATGGCACCCCACCCCAGTACTCTTGCCTGGAAAATCCCATGGACAGAGGAGCCTGGTGGGCTGCAGTCCATGGGGTCGCTAACAGTCGGACAGACTGAGTGACTTCACTTTCACTTTTCTCTTTCATGCATTGGAGAAGGAAATGGCAACCCACTCCAGTATTCTTGCCTGGAGAATCCCAGGGACGGTGGAGCCTGGTGGGCTGCCCTCTATGGGGTCACACAGAGTCGGACACGGCTGAAGTGACTTAGCAGCAGCAGCAGCAGCAGCTCCAAGACATCATCATGCATCTTGCCTGTCATATGATTGTGTAGTGATTTATAGAACATGAATCTGAGAACACACTCATTCAACAGACATCATTTACTGAACAATTAATTTGTGAAACCTTATGGTAGGTGCCAGGATTCAGGGAATTCTTGGGAGCAGAGATTGTGTATGCAGGTGTATCTCTTGATTAGTTTATATCCAGTTTCTATACATACAAGGTCCTTCTGAGAAAGAGGGTAATCAGTCATGGCTTGGAGGAGGAAATTTCATTTATGAATTGAAGCTTCATCTGACCTCCCGCTGCCAGGAGCACAGGGCACAGAAGGGCCCAGGAGTCCCACATAAGGAAAACTAACATTGAGCATAGTGACCAGGAACCTGGGGATGTGGGGTCAGATTGCTAGGGCCCAAATCCAAGATTTTCCACATATTAGCTAACGAGATAATGATTGTTATAGCCACTCACCTCATGTGATTATTGTGAGTCTTCAAGCTGAGTGTCAGGCTCATTCTAGTATTAGTCTGGATTGCCCAGCTCTGCTGATAATGATGATACTGTTATATTATCATTGTCATTACACTTAACATTGAAAACTCAGCCTAGACATAGACGAGCAAGCTCTGGGGCTTGGCTGTTGAGGTTTTGGATAGGGGGTATAGGCATTCTGTCCTGTAGACATAGGGGAATTTCCAGCTGAGGAATGACAGGATCAAGTCCCTTCTCCCTCCCTCCTTCCTGCTCTCTTTGCCCTTGCTTTCTCATTTCCTCTTCTCTCCTCTCCTTTAAAATGATGACAGTATGTTCAAGTTGTGCAAATCAGAGGAATAGATTAGAAACAGGAGAATAAATGTGCTTAGCAGACCCAGGAAATCTCCAGGGGACTGGAATTGATTACCCAGTGTGTAACATACAAAACCATAATTTTTCTGCACGTAGTGAACAATAGGAGTGAAGTAACCATCTATTCCAATCCCCCTAATCTGATGGGGTTTTCTCAGTGATGTTATGGAGTCATAGAGGTGACAGGCACAAACTGGGCCACCTCCTAGTGGCCTTTTTCCCTGAAAGGGTTGGTGGCAGAGGAAGACCAGCCCCTTTTCAGTGTGTGCACTTACCTGGTTTAATCTGGAGATAGCAGAGGACAGAGGAGCATGGCATGCTATAGTCCATGTGGTCACAAAGAACTGGATATGACTTAGCAACTGAACAACCACAGTTGCCTGTCTTGGGAGGTGCTGGAACCTTGGGAAGCTGTATGAGTGAAAAGATTGATGCTTTATATCAAAGGCTTATAAAATATATCATGTTGCCTTTCCCCATGTGGGGAAGGACCTTTTGACATGGGCTCTGGGTAAACCCTATGTGTTCCCATCCTTGTAGTAGTCCTGATACTGGAATTAGCTGGTTTCATTAGAACCAGATTTACTTCAATTATTTGGAGAACTTTGACTATAGGATGAGTGCAGGTTAGAGAATGTCTTGCAAGCGCTGAGCTTCAGGATTTTGCTTTGCAGCTCATTTTAGTTTCAGTTGAGATTGGGCATGAGAACTTGGCTTTCATGAGTTCAAGTCACTATAGGGAATGGAGTCACCATTTTGGTTAACTTATTTATCCATCTGGAAGAGTAAGATTCTGATTTTCACTTGCTGCTTATCTTTTTTCATCCTGAAGCTTGAGGTTTACTTGAATAAAGAGAGGAAGGCAATATAAACTGCTGCTGCTGCTGCTGCTGCTAAGTCACTTCAGTCATGTCCGACTCTGTGTGACCCCATAGATGGCAGCCCACCAGGCTCCCCCATCCCTGGGATTCTCCAGGCAAGAATACTGGAGTGGGTTGCCATTTCCTCCTCCAGGGGATCTTCCTGACCCAGGGATCGAACCCGGGTCTCCCGCATTGGAGGCAGACGCTTTAACCTCTGAGCCACCATTAGCCTTCATAATTCTCTCCTAGAATATTTTTTTTCTTGGACTCAGATGTCGCCTGCTTGATTTTAATCTAGAGATCTATTTTTTATAGTCTGTGGAAAATATGCTTTGCTATTTTTTTTTTGTTACCTAAGTGTGAAAAATAAAACAAAACAGTGTACTAGGAAATTATGCAGAGAGAGTTTCATGCTTAGACAATTTAAAGCATGTGTGCTCATACACACGTATGCACATATGATGACACAGGCTTTTTCAGAGAAAAAGTGAATAATGAGTGAGTGGGCTGTCTGGGCATTTACAGCTGAGCCAGTGAAATGTAGTCTTGCGGGCGTTTGGTTCTCAGTCTTACGGTGCTCCCTCTGGATCATCAAAAAGTGAGACTGGGACCCTCATTTTTGGAGCTGTTGGGAGTGTCAGACTCTTTGGCGGTCTTGGCAATGGGTCTGGCCTGCTTTCAGATGTGGATGGTTTTCCCACTGGCACCTTGCAGGACCACAGGACATTTTTTAAAAGGTTGAGCACCAAGTCACCACATCTCGTTAGTGGCAGCAGTTGCTTTATCTATGAGAATAACTGTCCTTCTTAGCTTCTCAATTTGTCACCTGTGTAATGATTTATTACCTTCCAAAGCTCCAGTAATTGTATAATGATGCAAAAATAATGACAAGCCATTCTGATAAACTTTATTACCTGTAGCATCTTATATGGAAACTGCATTCCAGAATGCTCGATAGGATTACAGAGCATACCCACAGGGTGACAGCTAGCAGGAAGGGTGGCTTCTCAGGCCTGAGAGGAACAGAGAAAAAGAAATAGGACTCAAACTTCTTGAACAGAGTCTGGCAAGGATTGGGCTGGGGTGATTTGATTCCATTTAGGGCACATGTCAAATGGATCTACCTTCATTTTTATCCCAAGAATGTAGTGTTTACTTGACTATTTTAAATTGGGAAAATAGAATTGGCTGTTAAAAAATCTTCAATGAAATATATAGTCAAAGGAATGTATATAAACAATGTGCAGTTGAACTCCTGCTTTTAGCTTTAACGCCCACCTTTGGAGCTTCTCCTTGTAATCAAATGACTAAGCTTTCACATGGGCTCAGACATACCTTCTCTTGAGCTGAGTTGTAAGGCACTACACAATATTCCAGTGCTAAGGGCAAAAGGGACTCAAGAAGGCTGACTTACAGAGTAACTTTCAGATTTGCTTCTCATTTTGGAACAATATCTAAAGTTAAAATATCTTTCATGTGGAATTGAGAACCGAGATACAAAGTCATGACCAAGTGTGGTTGATAAGAGAGTTCTTTTAGTAAATGGAACTTAACTAATTTGGGTCTGTGGTTGGAGCATTAGGTCTTCAATTATTTTCCTGAACCAAAGCGTAATGAGGCCCCCTGTATAGCTGACTGTAGAGGCTAAAATAATGGAGAAGGGTCCTGTGTTGTCTTCCATCTTCTTCCTGATGATCAGCCAGTGACCCCAGACAATGCCTGTTTCTTTGATGATGGATTCTCTTGGGATTGTACCAGTGGACTTGCACCAGGTCTGGGTCCTGAATATTGGGCCTTAAAAGTGAGGAAAAGTCAGGGTTATGTCAGAGAACAGATGTTGCCCATGCTACCTATGTTCACTTTTCTCATCTTCACTGGCTTATGGTTGGATTATGTCTCCCAGTCTCTCTTGCAGTTAGATGGGAACATTCGACTTGTTCTGGCCAATAGCATGTAGGCATTTCCAAGATTATAAAGTTATAAAATCTTGTTATAAAAATCTCCATGTGTGAGCCTCATTTCTCTCCCTCCACCACTTGCTACCAGAGAAAGCCAATGCAAGATGAAAGAACAGTAGATGGAAGTGGCCTTGGCAGAGTGGGTTACTTCTTGAAGGAGAGCCTCCTAAGATCCCACTGGATTTTGATATGAATGAAAAACAAATCATTTTTTGTGTTAATACATTGAAATTTCACTGCTGCTAAGGCGTATTCCCAGATTTTGAACTCCCCCCACCCCTCTTTCCCATAGTACTTTCACTCCACCTTCCAGACTTCCAATTTCCACTAAACTATCAACTCACCCAAGGGTCCCCTTTGGAAAAGATCTGATAAACTCACTCAGGGAACTTGTAAAATAAAATTGAAAAAGATCTGGAGTGTGGCCCTTCCTAGAGATATCTGCCACTGTGTGTGTGTGTGTGTGTGTGTTAGTCTCTCAGTCATGTCTGACTCTTTGCAACCCCAGGGACTATAGCCTGCCAGGCTCTTCTGTCCATGGAATTCTCCAGGCAAGAATACTGGAGTGGGTTGCTACGTCCTTCTCCAGGGGATCTCCCTGACTCAGGGATCAACCCACATCGTGGGCAGATTCTTTACTGTCTAAGCCACCAGGGGAGCCTACCTCTTTGTAGGAACTCCTAAATATTGATGAGCCCATGACCCAGAGACTCATCATGCTAATGATGGGATTTCAGACCCTATGACTGGAGTGGGGAGGAGATTCTGGAGGAAGGCAGTTAAGTGATGGACACCTGAGAGACACACTGCATGAGGACTACTACAAATGCCCTGGCGTGCCTGACGCATCCCAACAGAAGCCTGATGGACACCTCCTTTCCAATCTTAGCCCAGGACCACCAGTGATCACCTCCTCAGAAACTCCTAATCAGGTAGCAGAATGATAAAGAGGACAGATTCTGAAGCCAAACTACTTGGGTTTGAATCTCAGCTCCATGGCAGAGGGGGCTTGCTGACTTAGGCTTGTGTTTCCCTCTTATAGTGTAGAATGGTAATCAGAAGTGGCTGTCCAGCCAGGGTCAAAATGTCTCCATCTTTACTTGCCTCCAGGTGGGTCCATGTGTCTGAGCTTGGATCCTAGAAGGTGGATAGAAGTGATATATGACCCTTGTTGATGATATATGACCATGTTGATGGCCCTGGCCCATCAACAACCCCCACCCATGACTCTCCATGTCCGCTATCCCCCATCTGCCGGCTGGAGGTGAATGTTCAGAGAAACACTGGATGTCACATGGCGAAGATGGCAGGTGCCACCTCTGTCAAGTGTGTCCTGAATGCCTCTGTGGGGCTGACCATCCACTTCTCCCACCAGTGAGACTTTCCATGTACTTGCCTGTGTGCTCAGCCACCAAGTCGTGTCTGACTCTTTGCGATCCCACGGCCTGTAGCCCCTGGCTCCTCTGTTCATGGGATTTCCCAAGCAAGAATACTGGAGTAGGTTGCCATTTCCTTTTCCAGACTTCCCATGAGTAAGATACAAGTTTTTAATATATCAAGGCCGTAAGATTTCAAGGTTTATTGATGACAGCCGCTAGCATTACTTAACGAAGATAATCACTTTTTAACTGTATAATCTTAGGAAATCACTTAACCCATTCTGGCATCAGTTTCTTCATCTACAAATTGGGGGAGAATAAAACTTACTATCTCATGGGGTTGTAATAATGGATAAACAAGATCAATCCACATAAAGCACTTAGGACAGTGTCTAGCCCATAGAACATTCTTGCTAAGCTTATCTATTCTTACTGTTAATTAGAATAAGTAATTGCCATCTGCCTGAGCTCTGTTATGAGAGAAAGACTTTGCTTCCACAGTTTCCCCTCCTGACTTATGGAGACCAGCTGGGACCAAGCTATTAAGGTAAAGCGTTTATGTAACCTGGCTCAAAGAAAATTCAGGTGAGTGGAGGGACTGGGACTGCATGATTATTTTCTGTGGTCCTAGCTGTCCACAGGCTTGAGACTTGGCTTGTGCCCCTGGCAGTGGGCACAGGAGGTATTCCCACTATGCAAATGTCTGATGGTCAGGCCGTGCCAGTCAGGGGCCTGGGTGGACCAGTGGTCTCCATGGGGTAGGATCTGGGCAGTGTGTCCGCAGAGGCCAGGCGGCAGCTTCCCCGGATTCTTCACCTTCTAGCACAGAGACAACAGGGATTTGGTCCTTGCCAAGCTCATTCCTAAAATCAAAGGAGTGAAGCATTCTGCCTCCTCTTAGACAACGCTCGTTCCTATGGAGCTCAGCTGTTTCCCTGCCTGCAAGACTGTCGAGTGGCCATTTTTTACTTTAGTGGCTGAGCTGGGGTGGGAGGACTTCACTTGGACTTTACATCACGCCCCACGTTTACTCACTGCCAGGCTTCTGTTGGGATGCGTCAGGCACGCCAGGGTGTTTGTAGTAGTCCTCATGGTATTACTGAGCAGAGAGATGCACTTGGGGAAGCCTTCGCTACTTCAACATTTCAGCTCCATCTGTATGGGCTGGGGATTTACTGAGGTCAGCAACGGTCAGATGATCAATAAAGCATTTCAGAGAAAACTCCATTTTTTGCCTCCAGCAAATTCCCAGCGTTACTTTGCCTTTGTAAACAACATCTTAAGCGATGCTGATTGTAAATCATCTCCAATGCACCTTTACATCCCTCATGCCATTTGCTCTCCCTAATAATTTTTTTTTAATGGGAGGCAAGACAGGCTCTTTGTGCCAGAGGAAGGCCAGAGAATTCAGGTGACTGGACGAAGGTTGCTGTGAGTTGGGTGGACACAGATGGATCCCAGTCTCTTAGCTCTGACCTGGGACATTTGCCCCTCACTGGCATGGTCTCCAGTGCCTCAGTTAACTCAGGGCTTGGAGGTGTACCTAACCTGGCTCCAGGCCTCCTGCTCAGCTGATGAGTGCTAACCAGTGGGTGGGTTGCAGGCAACTGCAGGTTGTTTAACCTTGTCAGAGCTAAAGGCTTTCTCCACCTGCTGTCTGGGCAGGCTGGCGGGTGATCACATGTTCCTCTGGACCTAATTACCTGAGAAGAAAAGAACATTTCTTGGAAATTCCTCGAACTCCCCTCTAAGCAGCCTGCCGGCAGGTGTACAATGAGGCTGGGTCTTACCCCAGGAGGGGAAACTCCAAGTGCCGGTGGATGGTCTGATGAAGCATGACCTGATGCTGATCGGGTGGGGCCAGAATATGGGTTCTGTATGTTTCTCATGAATCCAGAGAGCAGCACCTTCCAGCCTGTATAGTTTGTGCGGTGATGTCAGGGTACCTCCAGATGGGCTGACGGACAGGGGCGGCTGGAGGGCTTTGCTCCACCCCTGGGCCAAATGTCTAGTGTGGAAATGAATGGGAGAACACATCGCATTCATGTGCATCCTCAGAACTGGTCTGAAGCATGTGGGGTGCTGCACTAGAGTCCTAGCCCATGACCTATTAGAAGGTGCTGGCGGGGAAGGGCTGTGTCCGGTGGTGGCAGCGCTGGGACCCACTTGAGTGCCTGAAATGGCTCTGTCCCTTACCCCAAGCTACCAAGTCCCCTTCTGGAGTAAATAGAGGGGTCTTGTTTAGCAGCACATACATATTCTGGCTTCCCTGGTGGCTCAGATGGTAAAGAATCTGCCTGCACTATGGGAGACCAAGGTTCATTCCCTGGGTTGGGAAGATCCCCTGGAGGAGGGTGTGGCAACCCACTCCAGAGTTCCCATTCTTGCCTGGGAAATCCCATGGGCCGAGGAGCCTGGCAGGTTACACCGTCCATGGGGTCACAAAAAGTCGATTGAGAGTAACACTTCCCAGGTTCTGGAGCAGATCCAAAGCAAGCAGAAGAGAAGGGCTGCTGCAGACCTGCTGGGGATGAGAGGGCAGGTGTGGGAGGCAGCCAGAGTAGCCTCTTGACTTGCCCTGATCTAGGGTAAGGGCAAGGGTTCGCTCTGATGTCACTTAGGGCTCAGTGTGCCACAGTCAGCTTCTGGGCTGGTGAGAGCCAGTTGTTCAGTTTTCAGGAATTTGGTGAATGGATTGTGATCTTCCTGATAGTTTCCAACTGGCTACAGTGGGAATTTTTACATTGAGAAAACTGACCATACTCCACCCAGGTGTAAAACACTCACCAGTGCATCACTCCACAGGGCGCCCCAGAAGGTGTGTTCTCTTTGTCTGATGCTGACATGCCCAGACTGTACTGTGACTTACACGTTTCCTATCAGTGACTTCCAGGCAACCTCTCTCCAGCTTTGGTGTGACCTAAGGGTCTCTTTTCTCTCTGCTCTGACAGGTGTGCAGCAGGCAGCCACCGTGCGCCCTGCAGGGTAGGAACTCTGTGTCCCGCCAGCCAGGAGAGAGCTGGTCAACCTTCAGATGACGGCTGTGATTCCTCTTGGTGCTGCTTGTCAGACACACGTGCTGAGCTGCTCTGACCTCCAGCTCCTCTTGTTCTTTCCTCCATCCTGGCCCTGAAGCTGATCACCACCATCTGCTCCTTCCTCCTCCTTGCTCTCAGGGCGGGCCCTCTGCTGGGTCAGCATACGCTGCCAAGGAGTCCACTGGGCCATGTCAGGAACCAGCACTGGATGCATCTGAGTATCTTTTCTTTTTACTTTAAGGGATCAGATGATCTAAGGAATGACCCCTAATGGAATGCCATTCTCTTTGGCAAGCATCACACCAGCTTCCATTTCTGGGTGCTCACTACATGCCAGGACCTGTGATTCATCTCTAATGCTCTCAGGTGCTTTTCACAATGGCCCCTCAAAACTGGCAGGGCTGCTAGCTCCAGGCCACTGACAAGGAAGGGTGACCCAGCCACACACCTTGCAGGTGGCAAGAGAGGGATCCAAACACAGGTCGGCTTGGTTTCAAAGCCCTGGGTCATAACAGCAATCTTGCATTGTCCCTCTGTCCCTGGGACAGGCAAGGGATTTCCATGATGGCCAGGAGTGAAGCACCTGCAGGGTTCAGAAGCATTTATTAGCCAATGCAGTGGTAGCATTGGCATAGAACTTTCAGAGGAGGTTCACTGTGTTTGCAAACAGACATTGAATAGGAAGAATATTGGGTTGGTCAGTAAGTTCATTTGATGTGGTAGAAAAATCTGAATCAATTATTTGGCCAACCCAATATTATTGTCTAGCTATATTGCTTGCTTTTTGAATTAGTTGACTAGAGCTGTTATAACAAATACTACAAACTGGCTGGCTTAAGCAATACAGATTTATTCTTTCATGGTTCCAGAGGGTTGAAGTCCAAGATTCAGTAGTCAGTGGGGTGCACCCTCCTTAGTGATATGAGGCAGATTCTGTTCCAGGCTTCTATCCTAGCTTCTGGTGGCTTGCCAGCCATCTTCGCTCTTCCTGGCTTGTATCACCCAGATCACTGTCTTCATCTTTATATGGCATTCTCCCTGTGGGCTTCCCAGGTGGCGCTAGTGGTAAGGAACCCGCCTGCCAATGCAGGGGACGTATGAGACATGGGTTCAATCCCTGGGTTGGGAAGACTTCCTGAGGAAGGCATGGAAACCCACTCCAGTGTCCTTGCCTGGAGGACAAGTGGAGCCTAGTAGGCTATAGTCCATCGGGTCACAAAGAGTTGAATGTGACTGAAGTGACTTAGCATGCACACACACACACTCCCTGTGAACATTTTTTGGTGTCCAACTCTCTGTTTTTTATAAGGACACCAGTCATATTGGATTAGGACTCACCGGATTACCTCACCTTAACTAACTATAACTTCATTAATCCTGCTTCCAAATTAGGTTACATCTTGCTGTGGTAGGGTGCTCGGTGTTCAGAATTCAGCTTATGAATTTTATGGGGGTATGAGATTCAACCCATAACCAAGTGTGTTCATACTAGCCTTTAAACTGAGAAAAGCTGTCTAAGGGAGATCTCTGTTGTTCTATTTCTTGCTGTAAGACTTTTTTTTTTTCTGTATTGCAACTTCTGGTCCAGATGAAGTGGACATGTGCTCGCTCCTCTGAACTGACTTGTTTCCTAATCGTCATTGAAAGCAACTCCCTAGCCACTGGGTACATCTTCCTCCAATCCTAAGGGCTTCTCCAGGACTTGTCCTTTGGATGGGGTGAAACCACAGGCAGGGGCTGTGCTTTTCCATTCCTAGCGATCTGAGCTGCTTCCCACCCAGATCCCAGAGTTTTCTTCTCTAGTGGGTTTCATTTTGATTAGAATGTTCTGAATCTTCTGTACTCTGCAGGTGGAACACTCAGCATGGATGAAATGCTTTGACTAGTTCTGGCCAAACTCGTGCTGCTGCTGGTTGGGCTATTAGAAGCTTTACTCTAAGTAATGTGGTCCCCTGGATGGAATAAATGTTCTTCCCAGACTTAGGTGGGATGTGACTACTGAGAGAAAGGAAGATAAGCTTTGTTGGGAGAATTGAGAGGGGGACTTCCCTGGTGGCTTAGTTGGTCAAGCGTCTGTCTACAATGCGGGAGACCTGGGTTCGATCCCTGGGTCGAGAAGATTCCTTGGAGAAGGAAATGGCAACCCACTCCAGTACTCTTGCCTAGAAAATCCCATGGACGGAGGAGCCTGGGGCAGGCTACTGCCCATGGGGTCGCAAAGAGTCGGACACGACTGAGCGACTTCACTTCACTTATATGCATTGGAGAAGGAAATGGCAACCCACTCCAGTGTTCTTGCTTGGAGAATCCCAGGGACGGGGGAGCCTGGTGGGCTGCCGTCTATGGGGTCGCACAGAGTCGGACACGACTGAAGCAACTTAGCAGTGTTCCCAAGTGGATGGGCTACAAGACGGTGGGAGAGGGAGGAGATACAGGGGAAGGTGCTTAGCCCCCAGCACTGCTCCCCCTGACTGTGTGCTCACCATGTTCTCTTTCTGGGACACACGCTTTAGGTCCTGGAGGACCCTCCAGAGTCTCCCCAACCCAGGAGCAGAGGCTGCTCTTTTCAGTTATGGGCTGAAAGTCTTAGGTGATTCCCCAAACTCAGTCCGAGACCCAGATATTTCTCCTGAACTCTCAAACTCTATTTCCATTTGATCTCATCATTTATTCACCATTTTTTTTCATTCCACCAAGGAAAAGATTGGCTTAAACGGGTGAAACAGGTAGAGTGGAGGAGGGGAGAGTGCTCTGGGCATAGAGACAAATGGCCAAAAGGTCAAAGGTGATAGAGAATGTGGCCTGTGCTTAAATGAAAGAAGGTGGATCTGGCTGGAGGGGTGAAGGAGAGTGAGAGTAAAAGAACAAATGGCGCTCAGTGAGGAAAGCTTCCAGGTGGATGATTGGATTATCCTGAGTGTGAAAATTAATAAGACCCTCAATCGGAATAGAGTTGGGAGGCCAGAAGGGGGAGCTCTCGTGCCCTTTGAGGATGGCAGAGCCCAACAGGAAGAAGAAAGTTCCTGGCAAGGAAGCGCTCAGCCAATGAGAGACTGTCACAGGGCAGCCAATGAAAAGCTTCAGACTCTCTACGCCTCCAGCGGGTGCTTGTTAACTGCAGGCCTCCGCAAATTTTTCACCCCTCTATAATAGAGCTCTCCACTCCTTGTTGCATGAGACTTGCTCATGGCTTGCCATGGCTGTGGTCCCCCAGTTGCAGTTCTTTACTGATCCTGAGTAAACCCATTTTTGCTGGAGAACTAACTGGCAGCCTATTTGTTTAAGGTCAACAAGAGTGACATGAAAGATTACTCTGGAAGGATGTAGAAAATGATTTGGATAGAGGTGAGATTAGAGTCAAAAGACAATTTAAGGGGCTATTACAATAATGCAAATATTCACTCACTCACTCACGAGTTCCTAAGTGTCCTCCCCGGGTCTGTAGGGAGTAGGTGGAATGAGCGAGGGGTTGCGGCGCCTTCGTAACTTCTGCTGACAGCTGGCGAAGGCTCTTCTCTGCTCTCTTCACTGGGATGAAGCAGCTCCTCGGCTGGCATACTCTGGGCTGAGCCCTGTGCTTTTTTTTCTTTTTTCCTCATTCTGAAAAAATACTAGGAGAGCAGGAGGCTGTCAGCTGTGTTTCCTGCTTCACAAGGAGAGCTTTGTTTGAAGAAGTTTCAGAGTGCAAAAGTCAGATTGAATACAATGGAGACACAAAATGAAATTGCTCTTTACAAGAAATACAGGTGCAATAAAATGGAGATACACTTGTTTTAACGCTGCACATGTCCTGAGGATTTCTAAAGGCTACTGAGTAGGTTAAGCAAAAGTGCAGTTAGGAAAGGAGAGGGGGAAGGCGGGTCAGAGAGGGTAGTGGGAGGGTGTGTGTACGAATGTGGGAAGCTTGGATTGGACAGACTCTGTGGAAGTGCTTTGAGCACCAAATAAAAGCCCAGCATATCACAGAGGCTACACTGGAGCAACAACCACGGTCTTGTCCCTCCCCACCAGCAATTCTCTCCTCTGTACCCTGTTGTTTGGCATTGCCTCTGTGCGGAGAGTATGAGCTTCTCCCCACTGATACTGCACACGTGCTCTGGATCAGAGACCACAGAGACAGAGGGATGAGAAATGGAACACTCCATATACTCCCTCTACCAATGGAGAGAATCACTCCCTGAAAAAAGACTCTCTAATACAGGTCTAGATTACTTTCTATGACTTAGAATTTGGTAATTTATACACAAGCTTCCCAGGTGGCGCTAGTGTTAAAGAACCTGCCTGCCAATGCAGGAGATTGTAAGGGACACAGGTTTGATCCCTGGGTCGGGAAGACCTGCCAGAGGAAGGCACAGAAACCACTCCAGTATTCTTGCTTGGAGAGCCCCATGGACAGAGGAGCCTGGCAGACCACGAGTCATGGGGCCGCAAAGAGCTGGACACAACTGAAGCATTTATATTATATCGTCACCCTGCTTATTTAACTTCTATGCAGAGTACATCATGAGAAACGCTGGGCTAGAAGAAGCACAAGCTAGAATCAAGACTGCCAGGAGAAATATCAATAACCTCAGATATGCAGATAACATCACCCTTCTGGCAGAAAGTGAAGAGGAACTAAAGAGCCTCTTGATGAAAGTGAAAGAGGAGAGTGAAAATGTTGGCTTAAAGCTCAACATTCAGAAAACGAAGATCATGGCATCTGGTCCCATCACTTCATGGGAAATAGATGGGGAAACAGTGGCTGACTATTTTTTTGGGCTCCAAAATCACTGTAGATGGTGACTGCAGCCATGAAATTAAAAGACACTTACTTCTTGGAAGGAAAATTATGACCAACCTAGATAGAATATTCAAAAGCAGAGACATTACTTTGCCAACAAAGGTCCGTCTAGTCAAGGTTATGGTTTTTCCAGTGGTCATGTATGGATGTGAGAGTTGGACTATGACTATAAAGAAAGCTGAGCACTGAAGAATGGATGCTTTTGAACTGTGGTGTTGGAGAAGACTCTTGAAAGTCCCTTGGACTGCACGGAGATCCACCAGTCCATCCTAAAGGATATCAGTCCCGGGTGTTTATTGGAAGGACTGATGTTGAAGCTGAAACTCCAATACTTTGGCCACCTCATGTGAAGAACTGACTCATTGGAAAAGACCCTGATGCCGGGAAAGATTGAAGGCGGGAGGAGAAGGGGATGACAGAGCAATGAGATGATTGGATAGCATAACCAACTCAATGAACGTGAGTTTGAGTAAACTCTGGGAGTTGGTGATGGACAGGGAGGCCTGGCATGCTGCAGTCCTTGGGGTCACAAAGAGTCGGACATGACTCTTGCCTTCAATCTTTCCCAGGGACTCTCAAGGGACTTCTCCAACACCACAGTTCAAAATCATAAATTCTTCAGTGCTCAGCTTTCTTTACAGTCCAACTCTCACATCCATACATGACTACTGGAAAAACCAAAGCTTTGACTAGATGGACCTTTGTTGGCAAAGTAATGCCTCTGCTTTTTAATATACTGTCTAGGTTAGTCATAACTTTTCTTCCAAGGAGCAAGTGTCTTTTAATTTCATGACTGCAGTCACCTTCTGCAGTTATCAGTCATCAGCTATTTATTGAGTGCCTACTGTATTTCTGCACTGCTGTAGGGGCTAAGCTTGCAGTCACTGGAACTGCAGACTGGCAGTTTGCAGATCTTAAGTGTTTTGTTTGACTTGACTGGTATTATTCATTCATTCATTCATTCATGTCTGAATGCCTTTAGATGGAGCCAAGTGCTTGCCAGTGAGTTATAGCTGTCCTACGCCTAGTTTTTGTTTTACTTGCAATTCATGTGAAAAGAAGAAATCCCCACACATGAAAGGCTCGTGTCCCTCAATTCAAGGTGTGAATCAACGTTTTGGGCAAAGAGAGTCTGAGACTGCAGGCACCTGAGAGAGCTGAGCTGCAGGGAGCAGCTGGGAGGCTTTGAGGCATCACGCTTGCTCTTGAAGTCAAAATAGTTAAAGTGCCATTGAACTTTTTTTTTTTTTTCTGCTTAACACAGCTTCTACTTGCAAAAGTTTCAGACTTTGGTCCCTAGACAAGTTGGAGTTTAGAGGAAACAAGTGATTGGAATAACTAAGGAGGATGATTTCAAAATGTATTTCCAGTGTTAGGTCCAAAATGAGATGAGGCAGGGGTGGAGCTCACTTTGTCAGTCTGGACACCCTCTTCCGAGCTGACTTCATCCTTCCTCTGATTCATTCTCAGCATTACCCTACACTGAGCTTAGACTGCAGCCTGCGTTTTGAGTAGTTAACTGCGTCTTACCCTTCCTGCTCCTGAGTGCTCTTATCATTTTAGTCACTTTGTCATTCATTCAATGGACTCCTGAGCACCTCGCATGTGTTAGACACTATCTTAGATCCTGAGGTGCAGCAATGAGCAGGACAGACACTAATTCTTGCATGTGTGGTATTTACATTCTGGTGTGTGTAGGAGGAAGGGGAAATGGACAGCAGTATAAATCAGTAAATTACATGGTATGTTAGGAGATAAAATGCTCTGGGAAGTGGGGCAGGACAGCCATTGATTGAGGCACATGGGGGAATGATGCCATGTTAAACAGAGTGGTCAGAAAAGACCACTGAGAAAGTGACATTTGATTCAGGACCTGAAAGAAAGAAACAGTAATGTGGCTGTCAAAGGGAAGAATATTCCTCTTCAGTGCAATGGCCCCGAGGCAGTAACAGGCCACCTGTGTCAGAAGAACAGGAAGTCGGCCAGGGGGATAGAGACAGGCCAGGAGAGCAACTGGGGGTGGAACGTGGAAGGCCTTGTAGGTGACCGTGGGGACTAACGTTCACTGTAATGAGGACAAGAGTCGTTGCGGGGGTTTACGTAGTATCATGATCCACTTACCTTTTATTAGGATCATTCTGATGGACTGTAGGAAGCAAGGGTGAGAGCAAGGGTTCACTTCAGGGGCTGCTGCAGTGGCTGAGGTAAGAGGCAATCATGGCTTGGACCAGAGTGAGGCAGTGGTCATGGTGAGAAGTGCCTGGGTTGTGGATCTGTCCACATCCTGGAGGCGGAGGGACCATGTGTCTTCTGGTCACTGTGGCCTCCCTGAAGGGTGGGTAGATTGGGAATTCATTCTCCCTGCTCTGTGCCAACAGTGTCCTATGTGCTTCACATACAGCATCATCTCATTAATCCCGTGCCATCCTGATGAGGTTGATGGGGTTTGCCCTATTGTAGGGAAGACATCAGGGCCTGAAGATGGGACTAACTGGCCCACAACGCATGTAAAGGGCTGAAGCGGGTGTCCTGATGGCAATGATCTCCTCTCTCTTCCCCAAACTGAAGAAGGCTCGGTAATTTCCAGTTCTAGTGAATGGTGTTGGTGCTCTGCCTGAATGAGGTCAGCATTAGCTGTGACTCAGCTAGGAGTGTCTGAAAGATGGAGCCTTCACGGAGCCCTGGAAGTCTCCTGGTGTGTCCACATCAGGTGGTTCTGCAGATGGTGTGGGTGGTGAGGAGCGGCCTGGGGATTGCGCTGGTGCTTATCTTCACCCCCTGCAGGACTCGGGCTGGGCCCACGCTCTGCAGCTGTGTCCTGAGCAGCCTTCTCTTGCCCGGTAGTAGTTTTGGCTGGCCCTTGAATTTCACTTTTTAACCAAAGCCTGTATCAAGTAAAACCCAATTCTACCCTTTATGAATTAAGTCCAAAAGAAATAGAAGCCCAATTTGGACCCAAATCTAAACTTGTGCACGCAATAGGAAATTGAACGGATTTTTCTATTGACCCAGAAATTAGTGACCAAGGCTGAAACAAAGGATAAAGTTTTGGCTAAGAGAGAACCAATAACATCTGGAATCAACACTAGTACTGCTGCCATCAGCTCTGGGCTGGGAGTCTCCTCAGTGTGAGAAGAAAGCAAACCATGGCTGAGGTCATTGTCACACATGGGTTACTGTGAGAAGTGACTCTCTCACCTTCCACATGATCTGCAAGTCAAATGAGCAGGAAGTCAAGAGAATTCTTGATTTCTTGAGTTGAAAGAGGGGGCTCCTACAATAAGAAGACTGAAGCCCATATTCTAGCTCCAGATTACATGTCTGCTTGGATTGCCTGATACCTGGAAAAGCAGAAGAGAATACGAGGGAGAGAGTACAGCATGAACACAGAGCCAAACAGGGACTAATAAGCCTGCTTAAGTGTGCCTGTGCGTACACCCTCATACAACGAGGGTGTGCATTCCTCCTGAATCTAGAGACAGGGTGGAGAGGGCTGGGCTGACCGCACCCTGCCTGTCATGCTCGTGGCCTGATGGGCGGCGGTGTGTGGTGGTATAGTGTCTCCGTCCACAAGTGCTGCTATAGCAAAATCACGGTGGACTGGGCAGCTTAAACAACAAACATTTACTTCTCTCAGTTCTGGAGCCTGGGAAATCCAAGATCAAGTCCTCCGGCAGGTTGGGCGTCTGCTGAAGAGCCATAGATGCTATCTTCTTCTTGTGGCCTCATGTGATAGCAGGGATGAGGGAGATTTGGGAGGGGGCCTCTTTTATAAAGCACTGGTCCCATTCATGAGGGCTCCATCCTATGACCTGATCACCTCCCAATGGCTTATCTCCTAATACCACCTTCCCACTAGGGGTTGGGTTTCAACATATATAATTTAAGGGGCGATCCAGACATTCAGTCCTTAGCACACATGAGAGATAAGAGCCAGAACTGAGAAGCGTTCAGGGGAGGGGGTAACCTCAAAGAAGTCCAGATGTAGGGTTCCGGTTTCACCAGCAGAGTGAAGTAGGGATGCTCGCATTCTTCATCTACTGTCTTCCCATTCCAGCACCAGATAGCCAGTCCTTGAAGGGCTGGAAGGACAAAGGAGGCAGAGCCCCCTATTGTGAACAATCAAGGTCCCTGTCAGCCTTGCTTCTAAGGAGAGGAGCAGATGAGATTAAATTTGACATGGAAGTTTTAAATATACCTGACCTTTAATAACCAATAATGATCAGAAGGTCATGAAATTTGAGGAGGGTGTTGTTAAGGGATGGGAATGGGAGATTGGATGAGAGATGATCAAAGGCAGTGAATGGAGAAAACTCACATTTATATCTCATCATGTTGAGATTGCTCGATAAATGAGTTGCACACACTTAAAAATCTCATCACAGTAGAACTAGTATCAGAACACCAGCAGTTATTCAAACATACCCCTGCAACGACCTGTGTGGCAGCCATGCCTGGATTCCCTCATCTGGGTGGGCTACGTGGAGCCCCTGGAGTTCCTCTGGCCAAAGTGAAGAACTGAACACCACCATGTCACAGAAACAAGCGCAGAAGCTCTTTAAAAACATTTAGTGAGCACCAATTGATTGCATGAATAAAGTATACACAACAAGGAGGAAACAAAAGGAAGTCTCTACTAAACATCTTGCAATTGGGAAAACCCCAAAGAGGCAGCAGGCAGCCACCATCTGAGACAAGGCTCATCCACGCCAAGAGTGTTCTTGGCCAATTTTTCCCAATCGTGAATTTATGGACTATTTGGAACAATGACAGTCAGTGGGACTGCCTGAATTCTTAATCCTCCTGAGTCAGGGAGAGTTCCCAACAGCTGAGAACTCGCTAATGAAGGGCATTCTTGTGAATAAACCTTCCTATATAAGCACTGAGGACTTTATCATGCATTTGGAAAACCCATTCATAACTCCCTCAATTCCTTCCTTCCTAACAGAATATCTGCCTTCTTCGTGGCATATGTTGTGTTTTAGCCACAACATATATATTTTTACACAGCTGTAATCATAGTGCAGATGGAACTTGGGTCTGTTCTTTAACTGTAAGCAGAGACTTCCAACTCTTCCTCTTCAGAGATATAGAATATTTTATAGTCACTGTGTGGGCACATTGGACCGTTCTTATATGCTTATTAGTATTTTTAAGGTCTTATATGCTCCTGCATATGAACAGCTTCATACAGATAGTTTTGTCCTCTTGAATCATGGTCTGGAGAGATCTTCCTAGAGGTGGGCTTTCAGAATCAGATTGAGTGGCTGTTGTTTCCTGTGGTGATGTTTTCCTGTGGGTGGTCCTGACTTACACCCGGTGCACTGTTTAACTAGGGTGTTCCCTGGAGATGTGAGCAGTTTGCACCACGAGGGACAACTCAAAGCAGAGCCACACTGCAACAGAAGGAAATGCTAGAATATTTGCAGGCAACCTGTGAACCAGGATAAAGAGCACTGAAGGGATTGAGTTCACTTTTTGTGCCTTATTCATCTCATCTGACACACAGTCAGCAGGCTCTGAAGAGTTTAACCCTATACCCATGACTATTATGGGTTAATAATAATGAGAGCCTACTTACTATTTATCACTGTAAACCCTAATAGCCCAGGTTAGACGGTACCAAGTCATTTATTCACCTTAAATCTAGCTTAAGAAGTGACCCTGTGCCTAAACTTGGATGGCTCAGTCTCATGGGGAGAAAATGTGGAGAATGCATAACCCTGTCTCAGACAAAGCGTCCTTGCTTCCTCTCGACACTCTCTGAGGGCTGCTCTTTGTAAAAACCCTTCTCCTCCTCATCAGTCACATATGAAGGCTGACTCTGAGCCAAGCACTGTCTACATTTCACCATCTCATTCACCTTCACATCAACCCTAGCCGACTGTTCCTAATTACAGAGATAGAAACCCAGGCATAGAGGGCATGTAGCTAGTAAGTGACTGTATTGGGCCATGAAGGTGGAGAGCTGACTAAGACAGAGATTCCAGCACCAAGGGGCTCACTCTGTGTGTGTGAGTGTGTTTGTGCATGTGCATGTGATATAATGGTACATAGATTGGACAAACCTTGTAGTGGCACCAAAAGCTCAGAAGGGGATACCTACCCCATGCTTGATGTGGCAGGTGGAGAAAGAAAGGAGGAATAGGAGGTAAATAGGAGATTGCTATTGCTCAGTCACTAAGTTGGGTCCAACTCTTTGCAATCCCACAGACTGCATGCCAGGCTTCCCTGTCCTTCACTGTCTCCCAGAGTTTGCTCAAATTCATGTCCATTGAATCAATGATGCTGTCAATCTATCTCATCCACCGTCACCCCCTTCTCCTTCTGCCTTCAATCTTGCCCAACATCAGAGTCTTTTTCAGTGAGTTGGCTCTTTGCATCAGGTGGCAAAAATATTGGAGCTTCAGCATCTGTCCTTCCAATGAATATTCAGGGTTGATTTTTTTTTTTTTTTTTTAGGATTTACAGGTTTGATCTCTTTGCAGTCCAAGGGACTCTCAAGAGTCTTCTCCAGCACCACAGTTCAAAAGAACCAATTCTGTGCTCAGCCTTCTTTATGGTCCAACTCTTACATGCATGCATGACTACTGGAAAAACTATAGCTTTGACTATACGGACCTTTGTCGGCAAAGTGATGTCTTTGCTTTTTAAATATGTTCTTTAGGTTGGTCATAGCTTTCCTTTCAAGGAGCAAGTGTCTTTTAATTTCATGGCTGCAGTCACCATCTACAGTGATTTTGGAGCCCAAGAAAAGAAAATCTGTCACTGCCATGAAGTGATGGGACCAGATGCTATGATCTTTGTTTTTTGAATGTTGAGTTTTAAGCCAGCTTTTTCACTCTCCTCTTTCACCCTCATCAAGAGGCTCTTTAGTTCCTCTTCACTTTCTTCCATTAGTGTGGTATCAAATGCATATCTGAGGTTGCTGCTATTTCTCCTGGCAACCTTGATTCCAGCTTGTGTTTCATCCAGCCCAGCATTTCACATGATGTACTCTGCATATGAGTTAAATAAGTAGAGTGACAATATACAGTCTTGATGTACTGCTTTTCCAATTTTGAACCAGTCCATTGTTTCATGTTCAGTTCTAACTGTTGCTTCTTGACCCACATACAGGTTTCTCAGGAGACTGGTAAGGTAATCTGGTATTCTTGTCTCTTTAAGCATTTTCCACAGTTTGTTGTCATCCATACAGCTGAAGGCTTTAGCACAGTCAATGAATCAGATGTTTTTTCTGGAATTCTCTAGCTTTTTTACGAGCCAACAGATGTTGGCAATTTGATCTCTGGTTTCTCTGCCTTTTCTAAACCCAACTTATACATCTGAAATTTCCTAATTCTCATTCTGCTGAAACCCAGCTTGAGGGATTTTGAGCATAACCTTATGAGCATCTGAAATGACCACAATTGTCCTATAGTTTGCACATTCTTTGTCATTGCCCTTCTTTGGGATTGGAATGAAAACTGACCTTTTCCAGTCCTGTGGCCACTGCTGAGTTTTCCAAATATGCTGACATATTGAGTGCAGCACTTTAACAGGATCATTTTTAAGGATTTGAAGTAGCTCAGCTGGAATTTCATCACCTCCACTATCTTTGTTTGTAGTAATGTTTCCTAAGGTCCGCTCGATTTTATACTCCAGGATGTCTTGCTGTAGGTGAGTGACCACACCATTGTGGTTATCTGGATCATCAAGATCTTTTATTGTAGGGTTCTTCTGTGTATTCTTGCCACTTCTCCTTAATCCCTTCTGCTTCTGTGATTTCCTTATTGTTTCTGTCCTTTATCATGCCCATCCTTGCATGAAATGTTCCCTTGATATCTCAGATTTTCTTGAAGAGATCTCTAGTCTTTCCCATTCTATTGTTTTCCTCTTTACATTGTTTATTGAAGAACACTCTATCTTTCCTTGCTATTCTCTGGAACTCTGCATTAGATTGGGTCTATCTTTCTCCTTCTCTCTTGCTTTTTGCTTCTCTTCTTTCCTTAGCTATTTGTAAAGCCATCTCAGACAACCACTGTGCCGTCTCGCATTTCTTTTCTTTGGGATGGTTTTGGTCGTTACCTCCTGTACAGTGTTAGGAACCTTGGTCCATAGTTCTTTAGGCATTATGTTTACTTCTTCTTCAGGCATATCTAGTCTCCTGAATCTTTTCATTGTACATCTTTACTGTATAATCATAAGGGATTTGATTTAGGTCACACCTGAATGACCTAGTGGTTTTCCCTACTTTTTTCAATTTAAGTCTGAATTTTGCAATAAGGAGTTCATAATCTGAGCCACATTAAACTCCTGGTCTTGTTTTTGCTGACAGTATGGGATTTCTCCATCTTCAGCTGTAAAGAACATAATCAATCAGATTCATTAATCTGATTTTGCTATTGACCATCTGGTGATGTCTGTGTGTAAAGTTGTCTCTTGTGTTGTTGGGAAAGGGTGACCAATGTATTCTCTTGACAAAAACTCTGTTAGCCTTTGCTCTGCTTCATTTTGTACTTCAAGGCCAAACTTGCCTGTTACTCCAGGTATCCCCTTACTTCCTAGTTTTGCATTCCAATCCATTATGATGAAAAGAACATCTTTTTTGGTGTTAGCTCTAGAAGGTCTTGTAGGTCTTCATTCTGTAGTTAAAGAAGGAAAAGATTTACTCAGGAAAGATTAAATTATAATATAAGGCTTGTTAAGGTCGGCACAAAATGTGAGACCCTGCCAACATGTGGGAATTGTCAGTGTCAGCCTGAGGGGCCAAAATATCATTGAGACAGTAGAGAGTGTGGCAGGAGCCACTCCTAAATCGAGGGATGAGCATGTGGGTGGAGAAAGATGCTGGGCCTGTCTTCTCCAAGATGGCTGAGCCCAGGCCTCTGAGGTGGTCAGCAATGGGTCAGACATACTGCCAAAACATTCCTGCTTTCAGAGAAGGTATGGAGATGTCTCTTGTTTACTTCAGTAAACACTCATTTCTTTCTTTCTTTTTTTTTTTTTTTTGTGATGAAAGTTATGCTGTATTTCCTTGATCCTAAGATACTATGTTATGGACAAAATGGTATGCCTTCCAAATCCATATGTGAAAGCTCTAAGCCCCAGGGTGACTATCTTTGGAGCTAGGACCTTTGAAGAGGTAATGAAGGTTAAATGAGGTCATGAGGGGTGGGCCCTTATCCAACGTGACTGGTGTCTTTGTAAGAAGGGGAAGAGTGACCAAGGGTCTAAGGGTGCAAGAGAAAAGGCCATGGAAGGATGCAGTGAGAAGGCATCATCATCAAGCCAAGCAGAGAGGCCTCAGAAGAAACCAAACCTGCTCACATCTTGATCTTGAAATCCTAGCTTCCAGAACTATGAGAAAATAAATTTCTATTGTTTAAGCCACCATGTCTGTGGTATTTTTGTTATGGCAACTGAGCCCATGAATGCAACTGACTTAAGACACACCATCAATTTAATAGTACTTTGGTGGGGAGAGAAAAAGAAACACTTCATTACATGTGTATATCAAATGCAAGTGTGCATCCAAATTTCAAAAATGTCAAAATGTGAGAAATTGTGCATAATTCCCAGATTTGTAACTAGTGAAGCAAAGGATGAAAACATATTTACCATTTTTATGATTCTTGAGACACTGTGTGAAAAACTTGGGGTAATGCTATTATTCCCTTTCCTTAACTGGACACTCAATTCCAGATCTGATGTGACCAGCAGATGTAAAATAAAATTATGATTTCTCTCTCCAGGATACAATAGACAAGTTAATGCAGTAGAAACACAGAGATATTTTTATCATTTTGTGTTTGTTTTGATTTTAAGCTAGAAGGTAATGGCTACCTTTCAGAAACAGAAGTGATGTGATGTGCAAGGGGCAGTCCCATTTCCTGGGAACATGTGATGGCATTGCAGTGCGGGTCTGGGTGAGGTGTGGGTCTGGGCTATATCATTCAGCCCATTGTACAGGAGCCCCACTGTCCTTGCCAGGTCAGGACCCCATGGAGACAGGGGGCATCTCATCTTTGACCCTCACCAGGACTGGCCTGAGTAATGCAAGACTCCAACATTTAGGACCCAAGAGCCTGCAATCTGAGCATCTTGGCCACACCTGTATCATGGTTTACACTGCCCCTAGCTCCAGGAAATCAGGCAGAAGACTGTGCAGAAGTCTGGCTTAGGAAAGGCTTTCCTCTCTGTGGGGGGTGGGGGGGCATGCCTTTTGCTTCTCCTCCTGAGACTTTTTCCCATAGGGGGTCCTTCATGTTGTGTCACTCCCTCACTCAGGACAACATAATTTTTTAAATTAAACAATTGGAGTGGGGGGCGCTACGTTTGGTCTTAGCTGCTCTGAGCGCGGTTTCTCCGGTTGTGGCGCGTGGGGGCTACTCTTCCTTGTGGTGCGAGGGCCTCTCCCTGTGGTGAATTCCCTTGTTGCAGAGCACAGGCTCTAGACTCACAGGCTCAGCAGTTGCAGCTCATGGATTTAGCTGCTCTGCAGCATGTGGAATCTTCCCAGACAAGGGATGGATCCTGTGTCCCTGGCATTGGCAGGTGGATTCTTAATCACTGACCATGAAGGGAAGTTAAACATAATGTTTTTAAAAGAATTACCATGTGATGGATTTCTGGATCCATCATGGTTTTAAGACAACGAGCTAAAAGTCAGGACTTAGTGTTTTATTTGGACTGTGCTTTGGTTTACCCTTGTTCTTGGTACAATATCTTTAATGTAGATCCATATGTCACATATATTGCAGTTGCATTGTTTTCATATAACCGTATTTGACACCCCACTTGACAATGTCAACATTCACAGTGGTTCCTCAATGCATTGACAGTATCAGCCCTTAAAATGTTTTCACAATGCTTCCATGTACTCACATTTGACAGGAGCAGCAGTTGAAATGTTTCACAAAACTGTGTATTCATGGTTTCGAATACCAGCAGCTACTGTGTTCACAATAGCTCTATGTAGTCACTGCTCATTCAGCACGCTTTTTCTTTTTTTGAGAATTTATGAAACACCAGGCTCTGTGATAGGCATTTGCTGACATTGGTTGCAAAGATGATTGAGATTTAACTGACACTTTCCTAAAAATCCTTTAGTTTACCAAAAATTGATTAGCGTGTAACCAGCATTTTTCGAAGCACTTGCGTGCATTTACGCGAGCTCAGTCTTTCAGTTCAGTTCGGTTCAGTCGCTCTGTTGTGTCCGACTCTTTGCGACACCCTGAGGTATAGCTAGCCAGTCTCCTCTATCCATGAGATTTCTCAGGCACGAATACTGGAGTGGGTTGCCATTTCCTTTTCTGGGGGATCTTCCCAACCTAGGGATTGAACCCACATCTCTTACGTCTCCTGCATTGCTAGATGGGCTCTTTACCACTAGTGCTACTGGGAAAGCCCAACTGAGCACTTACTAGCTGTCATGCATTGATCCAGAGGTCTTTATACAGCACTCAATCCTTCCAACCACCTTACTCATGAGGTAGCTCTGAGGAACTAAGAGCCTGAGAGCCCTCAGTTAGGAAGAGGCAGGTCTGTGATTTGAATCCAAGCAGTTTTCCCCTGGACTTCCCTGGTGGCTCAGAGGTTAAAGTGTGTGCCTCTCATGCTGTCTCTCCTTACTATGGTCACATCATAATTATCACAAAAGCTCGTTAACTATTAGCGTGGGCAAAGTGTTCTGAGAGCAAGACAAATGGGCCATCTACTGCCTCATGATGCTGAAAGAAGGCTTCAGAAGACGAAATTATTTGAAGACATTTCAATGTTTTTGTAGGAGCTGGGAAAAGGCAAGAGTATGTATAAATTCTAGGAGGCACTTACAAGCTAATAATGGTTTGGGAACCGGGCCAGGTTTAGGCAGGGGAGCTGGAAGGTGTGTGAAATAGAGGCAAGATTGGGAAGGACTTTGAATGTAACCTGTTATGTTCAGTTCCTGAGGGTGTGTGTATTAAACTAACAAAAGACAGATTAATAGAGGAAAAGGCATATCATTTTTATTAATATTTATATGCATAGAAGTTCATAGAAAGATGCTAAACTCGAAGAAGTGATTAGACTTAGATGCTTCTATACCATTTTAGCAACAGAAAGAGGGCTTGGGCTTCGAGGAACAGTAAATTGCGGGGAAGTGACTAGGAAATACAGGAGGCGACTCACGGAAGATAAGGATTATTATAGTGAGGTCTGTTTATGCAAACTCATCCTAGTGTTGACTTTCGTCTCCAGCGATAAGAGTTTCTCTTCCCTTCCTGGTACCGAGGAAAACACCTTCACAAAGGGAAATGTATGCCCTGTTTTTAGGCAGATAAGGGGAGGCCAGAGAACCCTCCCTACATCTGTTGATTCTCAGCTGCCTTACATTCACAATAATCCTTATTCCAAAGTGGCATATTTGGGGGTAGCATATTCTGATCCCCTTCAAAAGCCACTCTTGAGAATCTGGGCTTTATTTTATCCGATGAGCGGTTTCAAGCCTTAAGCGACATGTTCATATCTGCGTGCTTGAGAACTTCTGGCCGCAGCGTGGGGAGGGATTGAGAAGAGGAGACCCCCGGAAGCAGAGAGACCCTTCCCCGTCTGGGTTCCAGCCCTGTGCGGAAGAGAAAGAAGGCTGCATTGGGATTCCTTCCCTTCTTTACGTCTCCCCGAAGGAAAGCTGGGATTTCCATCTTTATCCTCCTGCGCGGTTGCTGTTCGGAGGCCGCCGCCGCATCTGTGCAGGACTTATCGCAGAGGCTTGCCAAGACGCAGAACCCCAGGGAGCCTCTTAAGTTCTACAAAGCCCACCTGGGGAGCCGGCACACGCTGATCGCCCCAAACCTCTTAAAGGATCTTAGCAGAGGCTGCACAGCAGAAGTGCCTCTGCCCTGCACTCCGTGGCCGGGTCCTTGGCTGGTCTGTCTCGCTCAGCACTGGCTGCTAGCCGCATCCTTCATCCCTTTCTTTGCAAACATTGAAGTTCAGAGATCAGCTGCTCCTCGGTGACAGGCAAAGGGGGCTTCACCTTTCTAGTTCATTTTAGAAACACTCACGTGAAATAGGGGAGGAGGAAGGAGGGCGTCCCCTTATCTTCCTCTCTCAGCACAGACAGGCAGAGAACGCCTCTCTGCTCACACCTGTGCAGCCTGGGAAGCCAGCCAGCCCTTCCCCACCCTCGCTCCCTGCTCAGGGCCTCTCCCTCCTCCCTTGGTTCCTAGGAGACTAACAGCCCTGTGCAGATCTCCTTGGGCCAGTGGCTGCTTTCCCTAAGAGCCTTTCTCTCCAGACCTGGTATCATGGCTTAATGATGTTCCTCCAATAACGGAAAGGTAATTGATTGTTAAGTGAAAATATAAATTGTAATTGAATCCGTCACATTTCAGTTTTTCATTATCGTGTGACAAGTCTCTTAGAGCATTTGCAAGGACTGCAGGGACTGGGGAGGGGTAGAGAGTGAGAAGAGGACAAGTGTCCTGTGTTCCCATCTCCCGCGTGGCAGGTGTGCCTCACTGAATCTCTTGCACACGCGAGAGTGTGCGTCGGTGTGTACGCACCTCTGCACAGGGTCTAATGAAGCTGCTTTAAATAAGATGAAATGCTTCCAGGCCCTTGGCTGGAATACGTAGGCCTGGTTCAAGCTGCAGATTTGTATTTCTGGCTTCCTAGCGGACGTTTGGATTCTAATAAGCTCACACAGTCATAGGTATCATCCCAGACATGTTCACTGTTTTGATCTCATTTACTAGGAAGGAGGAAGCTAACATGGTGGTTAAGAAGTGGGCTTGTGAACCAGGTTGCTTGGAATAGTCTAATCATTCTTCCATTTAGTGTGTAGCCTTGGGTAAGTTACTAACTGATCTGTGTCTCTGTTTTCTCATCTGTAATACAAGGATCATAAGAAATATTTCTGCTTAGGGTTATTGTGAGGATTAGACAGGGTTAAGTAAAACACTTAAAAAGCACATGCTATGAAAAAGAATTAAGGAAAGAATATATGTATGTATATATGTATATCATTGCTGTTTAGTTGCTAAGTCATGTGTGACTCTTTGCGATCCCAGGAGACTACAGCCCACCAGACTCCTCTGTCCCTAGGATTTCCCAGGCAAGAATGCTGGAGTGGGTTGCCATTTCCTTGTCCAGGGGCCTTCCCAACCCAGGGATCAAACCCACGTCTCCTGCGTCTCCTGCGCTGGCAGGTGGATCCTTTACCACTGCACCACCATGGAAGCCCATACATACATATATATGTTCAACTGAGTCACATTGCTGTGTACCTGAAACTAACTTGATATTGTAAATCAATTGGACTTCAAAAAAGAGGAAAAAATATACATGGTTAAAACTCAGTAATCATTAAAAATTACTAGTATTATTCTTTTTCTGAAACATTTCTGTTTGTATGAGTCTGGCTACCTAAAATATAGAGATGGGGGCCAAGCTCCTGTGCTCCTGGTTTATTGGGAAGCAGGGAGCATTAATCCCAGGTCAAGGGTGAGGGGTAAAGAGGAGTGAGGCAGGGAAGGGAGGAGAGAAAATGCCAGGGGGCCTTTTGTGGGCACTACAGTTTGCCCCATCTTCACAAAAACATATTTCTCCAGGGGACTACATGGAATGACTATACTTGTGAAAAGTCCGGGGGACGGGGGTTGGAGCTTGGGGTTGGGGGCAGGAGGAAGGGAAGGACTTCATTTATGGATTCTTCCTAGCTCCTATCTCTGATTGCTTCAGGTTCACCCCGAAGCCAATGCCATGGGGCACTGTGTCCCTGGAATTTCTGGGCCAGGTTATGCAGCCCTTCCTGGCAGCTGTGGGGAATCAGGGCCTGTGTGTTCTCCTCATTCTAGGGCTGGATGCTAGAGCTCTGGAGCCTTCTGTCCTGGGCAGTGAACAGGAGGCTATACCAACCCCCATCCCCAACCACCCCCACAACAGCAGGTGTTTAGGATGCTGGGGAAATGGTGGCCAAGGTTCCCCACTGATCACGCAGCTGAGGCCTGGGGGATACGTGTGGCCCAGTGTCACTCAGGTCAACTCATACCCTCCTATGACCTTGTTTTGTTTTAAACATGTGAAGAAGCAATGGCCTGACTTTTTCCCTGGAAGGGAAGGTGATGTCTGACTCCTTCAGGGCCTGGAAACCCTATAAAGGCAAGAGCTGCCCTGAGAATCCGATCTTATTCCCATCTAGTGCCAAAGGATCTACACACACAGAGGCTCAGTAAAGATTCTGTGTAATGTCCCTCTATATTTTCATCCATTCATGTTTTATTGATATTATTTATGTAAAATAAAATGCATGGATCCTAGAAGTTCAATTTGATGAATTTTGACAATTGTATGGGCTTCTCAGGTGATGCTAGTGGTAAAGAATCTTCAGGCCAATGGAAGAGATGCAGGTTCGATCCCTAGGTGAGGAAGATCCCCTGGAGGAGGAATGACAACCCACCCCAGTATTCTTGGCTGGGAAATCCCATAAACACAGGAGCCTGGCGGGCTGCAGTCCACAGGGTTACAGAGAGTCACACAAGGCTAAGTGACTGGGCACGCACAACAGTTGTATACACTTGTGTAACTGCCACTGAAACAACATGTGAAACATCTCTATGTTTCCAGAAACTTCCCTCATTCAAAGTAATTCCTATTATCCGGTTCTGAAGTTCACTTATCCTCTTTTCTACTTTGTCCAGTTTGCTTTATCCCTGTCAAATGAATTATTCACTTCTGATATTGTATTTCTTATTTATAGCATTTCCATTTTGTTCTCTTTTGTAATTTCCAACTCTCTAATAAAATCCCTCATCTTTTCACACATACTGCCTTTAGCATATTTATCATAGACTTTTTTTCCCTGTGAGTTCCCTGTATGATAAATTCAATGTTTGGACCTTCTCTTATTCTGATTCCATTGCTCTTTTTCTCTTTTGACCATGTGTCATATTTTCTTGCTTCTTTGTGTGTTTCCTTTTTTTTTTTTTAAACTGTGTGCCACATCAGATGTATGAAAAGGACTAACGTGGGAGAAGTAAATACACTTTACCTCTAGAAATGAAAAAGCTCCCATCTTCTGTCAAGCTGGTAATTCGGAAGGATGAGTTAATCCAGTATGTTGAGCTGGGCCTGAGCTTTGTGGTGTCTTGGGTTAGATTCAGCTCACTTCTAGCTTTAAATATTCGGAGTGTATGCTCAAGACTGCCCTTTCAGCAGGGCCTGGGATCTGAACAGAGGTAAGATTAAAGAGCTCTTTTAGCTTTATAGCTTCCTGGACAATGGAAGGCTCTGTTCTAATAGCTCACCTGCCGTTTTTTTTTTCCTGGAGACTCCTCTATTTTCTTCAGTGCTGCTTTACCACTCTCCCCCTGCATCCCTGTGTGCGCTCACCCCTGCAGGTGTTTGGGATGCTTGGAAAATGGTGTCCAAGGTCCTGCACCAGGTAGGTGAGGCCTAGGGGATATGTGGGGCCCACTTTCACTCAGATCAACTCACACCCTCTTATGACCTTGTTTTGCTTTAAAATCTTGCATGAGGAAACAATGCCCTGATTTTCTATTCCTGCCTTGCCCTGATTTTCTATTCCTTGGGAAGCTTCCCTCCATCCTGTTCCCCTGCTCCCAGCTTTTGGAGGGCTTCTCCAGTGCATTCAACACAGACCTTCAGAGCCTTGAAGGGTTAGTTCCTGGCTCCTCTGCTCACCCGAGTCCCAGACTTCAGGGGCTCGGGCACCTATGGGCACCTACTATGAGCCCATGGGATCTCAGGGAGACTTTCGCAGCTCTCTTGCAGTGGGTCCCTGTCTTGCACTTTGGGAAGGTCTCACATGCTGTGGGAGGGAGGCTCTCCATCAGGTCTCTCTTGCAGTGGGTCCCTGTCTTGCACTTTGGGAAGGTCTCACATGCTGTGGGAGGGAGGCTATCCATCAGGTCTCTGCCCTGCCCCTAGCCTTTAATATGCCACGCCTGTAGTGAAGGGCTGTGGGAAAGATAGGGGCGGGGTGCTGAGTTGTTCTCTGGAAGGATTACCATGGGCGTTCTATCTCACCAGCTCACACAGACCGTGGGAGATTTATGAACTGTTCGGATGGTTTCTCCATGCCTTTGTCTATTGAATTCCTCCTTTTCCACCTCTCCACCGAGGATGCCAGGAGCTCTGAGTCTCTACTCTCCAAGGAAGGGCTCATTGCTTTCTGGAATTTAATTCATTTAGGCTTATTGATATCCTCAGCTCTCTGATGAGTTTAAAAGCTATAATTTTACAGCTTATCTGGCTTCTTCTAAGGGTAACATGGAAGCAACACTCCCTTGTGACTTTCTGCTTTCGAAAGCAAACATCCGTGTTTTATAGCTGTGCTCTCTGCAAGTCTTCACTGGGGGCAACAGCAAGTTTCATATCTGGACAGCCAAAGATTATTAGACTCCAACCAATGGCTGTTTTGTTCTTCTGACATCCGAAGACCCATCCATTTAGATGCAGACATTGATGCTCTTAAATAAAGCTTTTCACTTTTCCAGGTCACTGCCCCTAACATTTGGAAAGCAATATCGGGAAGCAATATTAATCTGAATGGGCTGGTTTCTGTTAGGGGGGTTTAATAAAGTAAATATTTTCTCTGTGACTTTGAGCAGTGGTTCCAACCTTCTGCAGCACAAGAGTGATCAGAGCCTCCCCCCTGCCCCAGCCCCCGCCCTGCCCTCTGCTNTGCCAGGTCAGGACCCCATGGAGACAGGGGGCATCTCATCTTTGACCCTCACCAGGACTGGCCTGAGTAATGCAAGACTCCAACATTTAGGACCCAAGAGCCTGCAATCTGAGCATCTTGGCCACACCTGTATCATGGTTTACACTGCCCCTAGCTCCAGGAAATCAGGCAGAAGATTGTGCAGAAGTCTGACTTAGGAAAGGCTTTCCTCTCTGTGGGGGGTGGGGGGGCATGCCTTTTGCTTCTCCTCCTGAGACTTTTTCCCATAGGGGGTCCTTCATGTTGTGTCACTCCCTCACTCAGGACAACATAATTTTTTAAATTAAACAATTGGAGTGGGGGGCGCTACGTTTGGTCTTAGCTGCTCTGAGCGCGGTTTCTCCGGTTGTGGCGCGTGGGGGCTACTCTTCCTTGTGGTGCGAGGGCCTCTCCCTGTGGTGAATTCCCTTGTTGCAGAGCACAGGCTCTAGACTCACAGGCTCAGCAGTTGCAGCTCATGGATTTAGCTGCTCTGCAGCATGTGGAATCTTCCCAGACAAGGGATGGATCCTGTGTCCCTGGCATTGGCAGGTGGATTCTTAATCACTGACCATGAAGGGAAGTTAAACATAATGTTTTTAAAAGAATTACCATGTGATGGATTTCNTGCAGCATGTGGAATCTTCCCAGACAAGGGATGGATCCTGTGTCCCTGGCATTGGCAGGTGGATTCTTAATCACTGACCATGAAGGGAAGTTAAACATAATGTTTTTAAAAGAATTAGCATGTGATGGATTTCTGGATCCATCATGGTTTTAAGACAATGAGCTAAAAGTCAGGACTTAGTGTTTTATTTGGACTGTGCTTTGGTTTACCCTTGTTCTTGGTACAATATCTTTAATGTAGATCCATATGTCACATATATTGCAGTTGCATTGTTTTCATATAACCGTATTTGACACCCCACTTGACAATGTCAACATTCACAGTGGTTCCTCAATGCATTGACAGTATCAGCCCTTAAAATGTTTTCACAATGCTTCCATGTACTCACATTTGACAGGAGCAGCAGTTGAAATGTTTCACAAAACTGTGTATTCATGGTTTCGAATACCAGCAGCTACTGTGTTCACAATAGCTCTATGTAGTCACTGCTCATTCAGCACGCTTTTTCTTTTTTTGAGAATTTATGAAACACCAGGCTCTGTGATAGGCATTTGCTGACATTGGTTGCAAAGATGATTGAGATTTAACTGACACTTTCCTAAAAATCCTTTAGTTTACCAAAAATTGATTAGCGTGTAACCAGCATTTTTCGAAGCACTTGCGTGCATTTACGCGAGCTCAGTCTTTCAGTTCAGTTCGGTTCAGTCGCTCTGTTGTGTCCGACTCTTTGCGACACCCTGAGGTATAGCTAGCCAGTCTCCTCTATCCATGAGATTTCTCAGGCACGAATACTGGAGTGGGTTGCCATTTCCTTTTCTGGGGGATCTTCCCAACCTAGGGATTGAACCCACATCTCTTACGTCTCCTGCATTGCTAGATGGGCTCTTTACCACTAGTGCTACTGGGAAAGCCCAACTGAGCACTTACTAGAGGTCATGCATTGATCCAGAGGTCTTTATACAGCACTCAATCCTTCCAACCACCTTACTCATGAGGTAGCTCCTCATTTGTAAAATTTCATTTTACAAATGAGGAAACTGAGGAACTAAATGGGTAAACAGTTTGCCTGAGAGCCCTCAGTTAGGAAGAGGCAGGTCTGTGATTTGAATCCAAGCAGTTTTCCCCTGGACTTCCCTGGTGGCTCAGAGGTTAAAGTGTGTGCCTCTCATGCTGTCTCTCCTTACTATGGTCACATCATAATTATCACAAAAGCTCGTTAACTATTAGCGTGGGCAAAGTGTTCTGAGAGCAAGACAAATGGGCCATCTACTGCCTCATGATGCTGAAAGAAGGCTTCAGAAGACGAAATTATTTGAAGACATTTCAATGTTTTTGTAGGAGCTGGGAAAAGGCAAGAGTATGTATAAATTCTAGGAGGCACTTACAAGCTAATAATGGTTTGGGAACCGGGCCAGGTTTAGGCAGGGGAGCTGGAAGGTGTGTGAAATAGAGGCAAGATTGGGAAGGACTTTGAATGTAACCTGTTATGTTCAGTTCCTGAGGGTGTGTGTATTAAACTAACAAAAGACAGATTAATAGAGGAAAAGGCATATCATTTTTATTAATATTTATATGCATAGAAGTTCATAGAAAGATGCTAAACTCGAAGAAGTGATTAGACTTAGATGCTTCTATACCATTTTAGCAACAGAAAGAGGGCTTGGGCTTCGAGGAACAGTAAATTGCGGGGAAGTGACTAGGAAATACAGGAGGCGACTCACGGAAGATAAGGATTATTATAGTGAGGTCTGTTTATGCAAACTCATCCTAGTGTTGACTTTCGTCTCCAGCGATAAGAGTTTCTCTTCCCTTCCTGGTACCGAGGAAAACACCTTCACAAAGGGAAATGTATGCCCTGTTTTTAGGCAGATAAGGGGAGGCCAGAGAACCCTCCCTACATCTGTTGATTCTCAGCTGCCTTACATTCACAATAATCCTTATTCCAAAGTGGCATATTTGGGGGTAGCATATTCTGATCCCCTTCAAAAGCCACTCTTGAGAATCTGGGCTTTATTTTATCCGATGAGCGGTTTCAAGCCTTAAGCGACATGTTCATATCTGCGTGCTTGAGAACTTCTGGCCGCAGCGTGGGGAGGGATTGAGAAGAGGAGACCCCCGGAAGCAGAGAGACCCTTCCCCGTCTGGGTTCCAGCCCTGTGCGGAAGAGAAAGAAGGCTGCATTGGGATTCCTTCCCTTCTTTACGTCTCCCCGAAGGAAAGCTGGGATTTCCATCTTTATCCTCCTGCGCGGTTGCTGTTCGGAGGCCGCCGCCGCATCTGTGCAGGACTTATCGCAGAGGCTTGCCAAGACGCAGAACCCCAGGGAGCCTCTTAAGTTCTACAAAGCCCACCTGGGGAGCCGGCACACGCTGATCGCCCCAAACCTCTTAAAGGATCTTAGCAGAGGCTGCACAGCAGAAGTGCCTCTGCCCTGCACTCCGTGGCCGGGTCCTTGGCTGGTCTGTCTCGCTCAGCACTGGCTGCTAGCCGCATCCTTCATCCCTTTCTTTGCAAACATTGAAGTTCAGAGATCAGCTGCTCCTCGGTGACAGGCAAAGGGGGCTTCACCTTTCTAGTTCATTTTAGAAACACTCACGTGAAATAGGGGAGGAGGAAGGAGGGCGTCCCCTTATCTTCCTCTCTCAGCACAGACAGGCAGAGAACGCCTCTCTGCTCACACCTGTGCAGCCTGGGAAGCCAGCCAGCCCTTCCCCACCCTCGCTCCCTGCTCAGGGCCTCTCCCTCCTCCCTTGGTTCCTAGGAGACTAACAGCCCTGTGCAGATCTCCTTGGGCCAGTGGCTGCTTTCCCTAAGAGCCTTTCTCTCCAGACCTGGTATCATGGCTTAATGATGTTCCTCCAATAACGGAAAGGTAATTGATTGTTAAGTGAAAATATAAATTGTAATTGAATCCGTCACATTTCAGTTTTTCATTATCGTGTGACAAGTCTCTTAGAGCATTTGCAAGGACTGCAGGGACTGGGGAGGGGTAGAGAGTGAGAAGAGGACAAGTGTCCTGTGTTCCCATCTCCCGCGTGGCAGGTGTGCCTCACTGAATCTCTTGCACACGCGAGAGTGTGCGTCGGTGTGTACGCACCTCTGCACAGGGTCTAATGAAGCTGCTTTAAATAAGATGAAATGCTTCCAGGCCCTTGGCTGGAATACGTAGGCCTGGTTCAAGCTGCAGATTTGTATTTCTGGCTTCCTAGCGGACGTTTGGATTCTAATAAGCTCACACAGTCATAGGTATCATCCCAGACATGTTCACTGTTTTGATCTCATTTACTAGGAAGGAGGAAGCTAACATGGTGGTTAAGAAGTGGGCTTGTGAACCAGGTTGCTTGGAATAGTCTAATCATTCTTCCATTTAGTGTGTAGCCTTGGGTAAGTTACTAACTGATCTGTGTCTCTGTTTTCTCATCTGTAATACAAGGATCATAAGAAATATTTCTGCTTAGGGTTATTGTGAGGATTAGACAGGGTTAAGTAAAACACTTAAAAAGCACATGCTATGAAAAAGAATTAAGGAAAGAATATATGTATGTATATATGTATATCATTGCTGTTTAGTTGCTAAGTCATGTGTGACTCTTTGCGATCCCAGGAGACTACAGCCCACCAGACTCCTCTGTCCCTAGGATTTCCCAGGCAAGAATGCTGGAGTGGGTTGCCATTTCCTTGTCCAGGGGCCTTCCCAACCCAGGGATCAAACCCACGTCTCCTGCGTCTCCTGCGCTGGCAGGTGGATCCTTTACCACTGCACCACCATGGAAGCCCATACATACATATATATGTTCAACTGAGTCACATTGCTGTGTACCTGAAACTAACTTGATATTGTAAATCAATTGGACTTCAAAAAAGAGGAAAAAATATACATGGTTAAAACTCAGTAATCATTAAAAATTACTAGTATTATTCTTTTTCTGAAACATTTCTGTTTGTATGAGTCTGGCTACCTAAAATATAGAGATGGGGGCCAAGCTCCTGTGCTCCTGGTTTATTGGGAAGCAGGGAGCATTAATCCCAGGTCAAGGGTGAGGGGTAAAGAGGAGTGAGGCAGGGAAGGGAGGAGAGAAAATGCCAGGGGGCCTTTTGTGGGCACTACAGTTTGCCCCATCTTCACAAAAACATATTTCTCCAGGGGACTACATGGAATGACTATACTTGTGAAAAGTCCGGGGGACGGGGGTTGGAGCTTGGGGTTGGGGGCAGGAGGAAGGGAAGGACTTCATTTATGGATTCTTCCTAGCTCCTATCTCTGATTGCTTCAGGTTCACCCCGAAGCCAATGCCATGGGGCACTGTGTCCCTGGAATTTCTGGGCCAGGTTATGCAGCCCTTCCTGGCAGCTGTGGGGAATCAGGGCCTGTGTGTTCTCCTCATTCTAGGGCTGGATGCTAGAGCTCTGGAGCCTTCTGTCCTGGGCAGTGAACAGGAGGCTGTACCAACCCCCATCCCCAACCACCCCCACAACAGCAGGTGTTTAGGATGCTGGGGAAATGGTGGCCAAGGTTCCCCACTGATCACGCAGCTGAGGCCTGGGGGATACGTGTGGCTCAGTGTCACTCAGGTCAACTCATACCCTCCTATGACCTTGTTTTGTTTTAAACATGTGAAGAAGCAATGGCCTGACTTTTTCCCTGGAAGGGAAGGTGATGTCTGACTCCTTCAGGGCCTGGAAACCCTATAAAGGCAAGAGCTGCCCTGAGAATCCGATCTTATTCCCATCTAGTGCCAAAGGATCTACACACACAGAGGCTCAGTAAAGATTCTGTGTAATGTCCCTCTATATTTTCATCCATTCATGTTTTATTGATATTATTTATGTAAAATAAAATGCATGGATCCTAGAAGTTCAATTTGATGAATTTTGACAATTGTATGGGCTTCTCAGGTGATGCTAGTGGTAAAGAATCTTCAGGCCAATGGAAGAGATGCAGGTTCGATCCCTAGGTGAGGAAGATCCCCTGGAGGAGGAATGACAACCCACCCCAGTATTCTTGGCTGGGAAATCCCATAAACACAGGAGCCTGGCGGGCTGCAGTCCACAGGGTTACAGAGAGTCACACAAGGCTAAGTGACTGGGCACGCACAACAGTTGTATACACTTGTGTAACTGCCACTGAAACAACATGTGAAACATCTCTATGTTTCCAGAAACTTCCCTCATTCAAAGTAATTCCTATTATCCGGTTCTGAAGTTCACTTATCCTCTTTTCTACTTTGTCCAGTTTGCTTTATCCCTGTCAAATGAATTATTCACTTCTGATATTGTATTTCTTATTTATAGCATTTCCATTTTGTTCTCTTTTGTAATTTCCAACTCTCTAATAAAATCCCTCATCTTTTCACACATACTGCCTTTAGCATATTTATCATAGACTTTTTTTCCCTGTGAGTTCCCTGTATGATAAATTCAATGTTTGGACCTTCTCTTATTCTGATTCCATTGCTCTTTTTCTCTTTTGACCATGTGTCATATTTTCTTGCTTCTTTGTGTGTTTCCTTTTTTTTTTTTAAACTGTGTGCCACATCAGATGTATGAAAAGGACTAACGTGGGAGAAGTAAATACACTTTACCTCTAGAAATGAAAAAGCTCCCATCTTCTGTCAAGCTGGTAATTCGGAAGGATGAGTTAATCCAGTATGTTGAGCTGGGCCTGAGCTTTGTGGTGTCTTGGGTTAGATTCAGCTCACTTCTAGCTTTAAATATTCGGAGTGTATGCTCAAGACTGCCCTTTCAGCAGGGCCTGGGATCTGAACAGAGGTAAGATTAAAGAGCTCTTTTAGCTTTATAGCTTCCTGGACAATGGAAGGCTCTGTTCTAATAGCTCACCTGCCGTTTTTTTTTTCCTGGAGACTCCTCTATTTTCTTCAGTGCTGCTTTACCACTCTCCCCCTGCATCCCTGTGTGCGCTCACCCCTGCAGGTGTTTGGGATGCTTGGAAAATGGTGTCCAAGGTCCTGCACCAGGTAGGTGAGGCCTAGGGGATATGTGGGGCCCACTTTCACTCAGATCAACTCACACCCTCTTATGACCTTGTTTTGCTTTAAAATCTTGCATGAGGAAACAATGCCCTGATTTTCTATTCCTGCCTTGCCCTGATTTTCTATTCCTTGGGAAGCTTCCCTCCATCCTGTTCCCCTGCTCCCAGCTTTTGGAGGGCTTCTCCAGTGCATTCAACACAGACCTTCAGAGCCTTGAAGGGTTAGTTCCTGGCTCCTCTGCTCACCCGAGTCCCAGACTTCAGGGGCTCGGGCACCTACGGGCACCTACTATGAGCCCATGGGATCTCAGGGAGACTTTCGCAGCTCTCTTGCAGTGGGTCCCTGTCTTGCACTTTGGGAAGGTCTCACATGCTGTGGGAGGGAGGCTCTCCATCAGGTCTCTCTTGCAGTGGGTCCCTGTCTTGCACTTTGGGAAGGTCTCACATGCTGTGGGAGGGAGGCTATCCATCAGGTCTCTGCCCTGCCCCTAGCCTTTAATATGCCACGCCTGTAGTGAAGGGCTGTGGGAAAGATAGGGGCGGGGTGCTGAGTTGTTCTCTGGAAGGATTACCATGGGCGTTCTATCTCACCAGCTCACACAGACCGTGGGAGATTTATGAACTGTTCGGATGGTTTCTCCATGCCTTTGTCTATTGAATTCCTCCTTTTCCACCTCTCCACCGAGGATGCCAGGAGCTCTGAGTCTCTACTCTCCAAGGAAGGGCTCATTGCTTTCTGGAATTTAATTCATTTAGGCTTATTGATATCCTCAGCTCTCTGATGAGTTTAAAAGCTATAATTTTACAGCTTATCTGGCTTCTTCTAAGGGTAACATGGAAGCGACACTCCCTTGTGACTTTCTGCTTTCGAAAGCAAACATCCGTGTTTTATAGCTGTGCTCTCTGCAAGTCTTCACTGGGGGCAACAGCAAGTTTCATATCTGGACAGCCAAAGATTATTAGACTCCAACCAATGGCTGTTTTGTTCTTCTGACATCCGAAGACCCATCCATTTAGATGCAGACATTGATGCTCTTAAATAAAGCTTTTCACTTTTCCAGGTCACTGCCCCTAACATTTGGAAAGCAATATCGGGAAGCAATATTAATCTGAATGGGCTGGTTTCTGTTAGGGGGGTTTAATAAAGTAAATATTTTCTCTGTGACTTTGAGCAGTGGTTCCAACCTTCTGCAGCACAAGAGTGATCAGAGCCTCCCCCCTGCCCCAGCCCCCGCCCTGCCCTCTGCTAGATCTAGACCTGTTGTGGGGGCAGAGGAGGAGTCTCTCAAGGTAGACAAGCCATCCAGTTCCTCCTCTGCTTTCATTTTTCCTGTGATCAGGGAGAACTGCTCTGAATGATCCCTAGTATTCACCATCTACTAGACATAAAGAACACCTTCTGCTCTGTCCTGGGTCTAATTTCTTCCAGAGGCTCAATCTGCCTTTGCTTTGGGTCTAGGGCTCTCCTCCTGCTCCTGGTACCTTGACATCCCAGAGCATCCCTTGTAAGGAATGCTGAGAAATGACTAGAGGCTGACAAGGAATCTTGGAGGGCAAAAGGGCTCAGTCAATTGGGGGGAGGTGGTGAGTGTGCACTTTGTCAAAAAATCACAGCTACTGCAGTTGCTGTAAGTCCCTGGGCTCCAGTAGGTGGAAACAATGTAGGCATGGTTACAGCACCAGAGCTGATGAGCCATTTTTTCCAAGTATGGTAATAATAAGTTTAATCAATGAAGATGGTTCTCCACGCTCACAGGCAGTCATACAACCTGATGCACTTGGGAGCATGTGTGTCTAGGGGCAGGCAGGCTGGAGAGGTCCTTCTTTCACTTTCCTGCTCCGTCAAGTGTCAAGGTCACTCTCTGTGACTTGGGTTTGGCCCATGACAATGCAAGGCATGTTTCTAGTGAAGGGTAGAAACACTTTCTTTAGTAAGATATCTACACAGATCTATCAGAGCTTGAAGTGGCACATTTCTCATAACTTTAGTGTAACATTGTAAGAAAATAGTTGTTCTGGAACTGTTTGTGCCATATGATGAAGATCCTCGTGATATCAAGTGTGGACCCTGACCCCTAGGTCAGTGTTACCACTAAATGTGGTGGTGGTCAGTGTTATTATCATACAAAGCAGCTTTGTAGATTTCAGTCTCCTTCCATCGACTTTTTGAGAGTTCTTGAGGAAACCGTCAAGCAAGTTTCTTTTTTCACAGCTCTAGTCTGCAGAATCATACAGGATATTGCTCCTGGGTGTCTAATATGAGATTCAGATTTGACAACTTCAGTTACAGAACTCTTGATTTTTCTGTAAATCTTATGCCTCAGTCCTCCTCATCCACCTCTTTTAAAGCCAGAAATCTAAACACCATCTTTGTGTTCTTTTTAAAATTCTCTATATTCAAATCATTGCAAACGCTATTGCCTTTACCTATAATACATATCTATCTATAATGTGAATGTATATGTGTATATACGTGTGTGTGTGCACGCATGTATGTGTATTTGCATTTATGTATGCATGTGTGTATATACATGTATGTTGCCTCTCTTCCACCTTCCCAACTAGCATGTGAGCTGCAGGAGACCAAATATCTTGACTATCACTTTTGTATCCTTTGTGCTTAGTACATTCCAAATACCTGAATGAACCCTGAAAGAAAACATCTGAAATTTCAGTCAGAAATTAAATATCTTCCACATTGAGAGGGTGCCAAACTCCAGAGAGGCAGGATTATTTATTGAATTTCACTGGAGAAACAAGTTCTTGGTAAAAACACATAGTGAAGAGATGCCTGGTAATGATAAAAATGATGGATTCACTGTTCTTTAGAACAAGGTTGCCCACTGATGGCCTGAGGTCCAGATCTGGCCAGCATAATATTATAAAATTTTTGAATTAGTTGACAACATAAAATGAAATCAATTTTCTGTGTGTCTTGAAAGTCTGGGTTGTCTGTCAAGGTAGGACTGGCATTCTTGGTCATCAAGACACTGATAAGACTGGACTGAGAAATGACTGCCCTTGAAGCAGGATGCACGCTCTCCATGGCCACAGAAGTTTCTTTCTCAGCCCATTTCCCTCATTTGCACCACCTGCCTGGCCTCTGCAGGCCTCTGAGTTTGAGACCTTGTCCACTCTGGATTTCTACAAACTATCCTTCTGAGGAGGCATGCGGTGATGACACTTCCCTAGCATCCTTCACTTATCACCAGCCTGGGACTGGCCTCCAGCCCTTAATGGACACAAGGAGATTTGAGGGCCAGTGCCTGTTCCCCAAGTGGACCTGGTTGTGTCATTCCACAACCCAGCATCTTCCTTGTTCTCTGGCTATTTCCCAGACATGTTTGTAAAAGCATGGTGAAGACAGGGTGAGTGCTCATGTCAATCAGAGCCTCCACTCCTTTGGAAATGACTCAGAATTCAAGTCCTGCTGGAATCTGGACTGTAGGGTCATCCGCCTACAGACCTGATCTGAGTACCATGCCCTTCTTATCACCCATGATGGGAATGTGTTATCTTTCACTTCATCTTGAACAACACAGCACTCCTGTTAGTCAGAAGATTCTTTGGAGTCCAGTCCTTCATCTTCCTCACACTTGTGCTGAGGAAGCTGTGGTCCTTCCAGGAAAGGAAAGAGCCTGCCTGGGTGAGAATCAGGGTGTCACTGTTCTTGTCCCCTTGTATATGTGGCCAATTTTCTGGAGAGTTTTATATTTTTCAAGGGTGGCAGGAGGTCAGGCTTCTGTGAGAAATTACTCCCTTAGATGAAGTTGTGAATCAGAATTTCTCTTAATATTTACACAACCAGGCAGCATCAGTGTGGAGTCCAGGAGATTTCCCCTGGGTTAGAAATGCCTAATCATTTTGTTATGTTGGTGGGTTATTTTTAAGTCACAGAAGAAATATCAATAGACAGCACCGCCCCAGCACATGTGTGGCGTAAACCTCCAGCTCAGACCTCTGCATTCCTCATGGTGATCACATCCCAGCATCCTATTGTTGTTTTAGGACATTCCAATGATCAATAAGTTTAACTCCTGTCTCCGAGGGAGGCCCCAGTAATGAACAAAAGGTACTGGCTACGAAAGATGCCACTTTCCACGATCACAGGCAATTTGCTAATTTTCTCAGAAGACAAGCTCAAGACAGTTCCACGAAATATCTGCTTTCAGAATCACTAGCCATTGATTAAATTTTACTTTGGGAGAATTTTGCTTAAAACAAATAGCCGGGTGAGTCATAGTGTTGTCCACGGGCATTTGCAGGGTAGCATGGCCTGAGTCTACTTGCGTCGGTCTCACTGCGGGCTCTTTGGATGGCAGAGCTGAGTGGAGACCCTTTACCTGTCCTGGGTGTCCGGTTTCTGTGACAGCTGTGTTTTACCTCTGAGGTTCATCCTTTATGTTGATGTCTATTAGTGAATTCATAAATACAGCCTCAAGAATGCTACCTGTCCCTTAGCTCTTGAACCATCATTACCATCCAGAATGGTAAATCTTTTGTAGGAGTCACCTTGGTTCAGCAGAGGGAAAAAAAAAAAAAAAACACTGATGTGCTTTCAAATGGTAGAAAAGTAGAGAGAGTTAGAGGGCTTTTCTTTTTCTTTTTTTTTTAAATATAGCTGAATAGGATTTTAAGAAAGCAGAATTATAATGTGGAATGAAAAGAAAGCGAGAGGTTGGGTCAGAAACTGGGTTATCAGTATAATGCAGAAAGGGAAAATAAATGCTAATAGACTGCACACATGCCCTTCCTGCTAGATTAGAGACCAGGAGGGCGCTTGCTGAAAGCTGCCCATTGTGTGGCCGAACAGAACACAGGGTCTGGGCTATTATCCCCTCCTTGGCCCCTTGTGCCACAGATGGAGGCTCTTCGCTCCCTTATCGGGGCCGTGCATTCAGTCTCTGTAGCCTGATCTCTTCCTCACTCTTCTGCTCTTACAGAATGGATTGGTCTGCTGAAAGAGAGGGGCTAGAAGAGGGGCCGACTCTGCTGGGAAGGGAGCACGTGAGAACAGTCAGCTCAGGAGGCCAGATGCGAGCCAGGGTGGGCGAGAGGGAGAGGCGGCCCCGGGTGCCGAGCAGGGTCAGTAGCCCGGTTTTCGCTCCGCCCTCGATGTAGCCGCCTGGGAAAGGGCCTCGTGCCCTGGTGCTCAGGGGTGCCTGTGCTCCCAGCTGTTGAACAAGCAGCCTGATTCCCTCCCCCCGGGGATGCTGAGCCTCCAGGCTGGCCTCGATGCCCGCCTTCACCACTCTTTTCCCAGGAGACCCAGAGCTCTGCCCTGAAGCTAGCCGACCGGAGCTGCCAATTCAGCAGAGGTGAGCAGAGGTCGATGACAGGGGGCTGATGGGACTGGTTCCTTCCAAGGGCACCCGCCTGGGAGGATGAAGGGGTCAGCCTCAGGGCTGAATCCAGGGCCAGGCTGGACCTGGCCCCAGCCTCCCCTCCTCACCCGCACAAAGGCCTGCGACTGCCTTCACATTCAGATTCTCCTGCTCACCAGCTAGGGGGCCTCAGGAAATCTACTTAGCTTCTCTGCGCTGTCGTTTTCTCATCTAGAAAATGGTACCTAATTGAGAGTGTTACTGAGAAGATGAAGCGAGCTAATTTATGGAAAGGGCTTGGGCCGATGAGTGGTTTAGAACAGCACCTGACACAGTTAGCTATTATTATTACCACCATCATTAATATTGGCCTTTTATACAGTGTTACAATTGGAAAAGTGCCTGATGCTGGGAAAGACTGAGGGCAGGAGAAGAGGGCATCAGAGGATGAGACGGCTAGACGGCATCATCGACGCAATGGACAAGAACTTGGACAAACTTCAGGAGCTGGTGAGGGACAGAGGGGCTTGGCGAGCTCCAGTGCATGGGGCTGCAGGATCAGACATGACTGAGAGACTGGACAACAACAGTATCTTTACTATTACCCGTCTTTATTATTGATATCTCTACTAACATGACACGATACTATTAGTCTTAACGTTCACATACTATAGTTTATAATATGTGTGTATCTATTTATAAATGGCATCGTTTGTGGGATTTTCAGCAAGTTACTTAGTGTCTCTGGGCCTCATTTTCTGTTCTGTGGAGTGAGGTTAACAAGTGGCATTGTTAGGAGGATAATGAGATAATGAATATAAATTACCCAGTACAGAGGCTGACACATTGAAAAAGTTCAGTAAATGGGAACTAGTGTTATTTTAACTCGCCCAAGTGAATATGTGTTGTGTGGACCTGCCTGCGTGCTGTTTGCATCCGGGTAGTTAGGTTTTGGTCTGTTTGTGTTTTATGAGCGTTTGGAGGACGGCACATGTGTCTGTGGGCAGGTGTCCGAGGGCTGGTAGGGGGAGGCTTAATTGGCCAGGTCCTGTTCATGGCTCCCATGAACTTTTGAGTGCAGTTTCTTTCTCTCTTGGAACAACTGGGCTGCCCGGTGTACTCTGAAGTCTGGAAAAGCAGCTCCAGCTGAGCTAAGAGGCTTGAGTTAATCCTGACTTCCCTGGCTGGGCTGGACGAAGTCAGATCCCCGCCCAGCTCTGCTACAGGTTGGTGCCATGATTTCTAAGTTCTTATGCATCTCTGGTCTCTCTTGTCTATGCTTTCCTTACCCCTGTGGACCCCAGAGACTCCGTCTCTTCCATTCTTCTAAAACAGAAGAATATGCCCCCAGGAAAGAGTAGCTGCATGGTGTGTGCCCTGGGGAATCTCATATCAATGGCGTGTCCAGTCCTCAGAGCATCTCTGTGCTCTCCCTTTGTGGCGGAAGCTGAGTGTAAACATAGAGGCAAGGGTCTGATCCAGAAGCCCAAGCCAGAGGGAGGAAGAGGTTGGCAAGAACCAAGGAAAGCAGCAAGAGAGAAGGACTCAGGATCCCCTTCTTTGCTGTGGTTCTTGTGTCCTTATCTGAGTGAGGACTGGAGGAATCCACAGAGGGGGAGGGGGAGCTTCCCCAGGTCTGGGTGCTGTCCCCTTAATGATTAAGACAGTGGTGCCTTACCCCTGCAGGGTACAGAGGTAAAGGGTCCTTTCTTGGTTATGCACATGCCTGTATATAACCCTGGGGAACACCATTCGCATTCCTAGTCATCCTAAGTTTATAGCACCGTTATGACCAGTTTTCCAGCAGGTGGCCATAACGTGTCTTGAGAAAGCAAGGTCTATTTCTTCTTCTGTGATGTGTGCAAGATCACCATGTTGGTTACTAAAGGGTCTGTGATTCTCCATCTCTGCTGCTGCCTCCATCTGTTCTCCAGCCTTCCGTGTGTCCCCCTTCCAGGTCCCCAGCCACATTATCTTTCCTCCTCCTCCCTTACTTTGATTTTACCCCTGAGATTTTCACTTAGTAATTGCAGGAATCAGGTACAAATTAACAGCCAGGAGGCGGGTACACAGCTCAAAGTAGCTGTAATACGTGTCCATCTCAATTTTCCTCCTGGGTTAGGTGGGCTGATCCCCTTCCTTGATAACTTTCACTAGCAACCCTCTCTTTTTGTTTCCTGGAGACAGCACTGCTTCCTACCTGTCCTGTCTTGATTGTCAGATATTCCTGGAGTTGAAGGACCTTAGTCTCCTCTCCCACAATCTCTTTATGTAGTACAGCAGCTCTTTTCTCTGACAGCAGAGGAGAGGGTGGCACTCTTAATGTGTAAGTCCTCTTGCTGGGTTGGTGGATCCAAACGTGTTGGAGGAGATTGGCTGATGGCAAGAGGAAGCGCCAGCTTCCTTCTCTTTAGGACTTTGCCGTTCATCTGGGCTCTGTGCTTAGTCACTCAGTCATGTCCGACTCTTTACAACTCCATAGACTACAGCCTGCCAGGATCCTCTGTCCATGGAGATTCTCCAGGGAAGAATACTGGAGTGGGTTGCCATGCCCTCCTCTAGGGGATCCTCCCAACCCAGGGATCGAACCCAAGTCTCCTGCATCGCAGGTGGATTCTTTACCATCTGGGCCACCAGGGAAAACCCACCTAGACTCTACGCTTCTGATTCAAGGGAGTTCTTAACAAAGCCATGCCCAAAACAGGAAATATTTTTAGAATGGGCATCTTGAGTGCTGAGGGCAGAGGCTCCTGGGTTCTACTAGGTCCTGTATTTAGTTCCTTTAGCCTCCAATGAAGAAAGTCATATTTTGGAAAGATCTTAGACTTGGAAGTAGAGGTTGAGTCCCAGTTCTGCTACTTTCTACTCTTTTACCTTTGGTGAAAGTGAAGTCGCTCAGTCGTGTCCGACCCTGCGACCCCATGGACTGTAAGCTACCAGGCTTCTCTGTCCATGGAATTCGCCAAGGAAGAATACTGGAGTGGGTTGCCATTGTCTTCTCCAGGAGATCTTCCCAACCCAGGGATTGAACCTGGGTCTCCTGCATTGTAGGCAGACGCTTTACCCTCTGAGCCATGGTAGTGATATAAATTTTGAACCTCAACTTTTTACTCTGTAAAATGGGATAATAGTAGGTATATTGCTTACTGAGTTGGATTTTTTTTTTTTTTTTTGGAACCCAAAGCTGGATTAAAGCATGAGAAAGCCTTTTGAGGGCTGTGAAAATATTAGGTGAAAGATATTTACCTCCATGTCTCAGGCAGTAACATCGTTTTGAGGCCCAGCAGTTTTGGACCAATGTCTCTGCCAAGAATAGATCAACATTAGTTACATTTGGGCATTCATTTCAGCACCCTTCTTTATTTCTCCAACATTTGGTAGTAAGCCTATGCTAAACATGAAACTTTTCATGAAGAAACATGGTCAGCATGCAAAAATGATGTCCACCGGAGAAACCCAACCACCAGTTGGGGCTGGCTGGACCAATGTGTAACCAGTGAAAAGATAAATTCAGTCTAAGGTTTTAGTATCTGTGCTTAATGTTGTACTACTGCATTTGACAACTATGCCCTTTAAGTCCCCCTTCCCAGAACCAGCTAATTCTCACAGGCCAGGGGTCTGATGGGGGCATGAGATTTGTGCATTGCAGCCTCTGGCTGTCCTTCTCTGCTTTCCACTCCAGTTGGGTTCCCAGGACATGAATCTACAGATGTTCCTTTCTCAGACCAGAGTCCAACCCCGATGAAGCTGGACATCTCTTCTTGCTGCATGGGGCTCTGCATGGAGGCTGCCTCCAAAGGATGAAGTCCCTTCTCTGCTGAGAGGAGCCAGGGGCCAGAGCCCTTCGTATCATGGCCTTACGTGGGGGCAATTCAAGGATCTGCCTGAATCATTCTTCCCTTTGATTTTCCACGTGGTCACTTGCCATTACAAAACTGACTCCGAGAAAAGAAATTCCTCAGCATTTTGAATGCATTGATACATAGGTGAAACAAATCAGCGTGAATTTTCCCTACACTTTCAACACTTTGTTTCTGAATAATAATAAAAAAAGTCCCTGAAGCAAATACTATTTTGAGACTAATTTCTGGAGGCTCCTAGCAGGCAAATCACTCTTTTTCTTGCTGTGATGTTCTTTTTAGTCTTAAAAAGAAAAGACTTAGGGAAAGATGATGGCTTTTATTTTTTAAACACTGAGCAGGTGTCTCGAGGAGAAAGCCCTCAAAGCTTTGGTGGCTGCAGGGGACAGAGCAGGGGGAGACAGGCAGAAGGACCAGATGGAGATCTGGGCTGGAAATTAGAATACTCCAATTCAGCAGTTCCCAACCAGCCTTGCTATAGATCCATTTGAGAAGGATTTAAAAAAAAACTATTTGCGAAGTTTTTTTTTTTTTCGTTTTAAAGAACCAGTTCCCAGAGCCTTCCCTAGGTAATTTTGATTTAGATTGTCTGGCATAGGGTCTAGGAATCATGGTTAAAGACCCATTCTATACCTAGGGGTCAGAATTACCATAGGAGAATTGGGGAAATTTATTTTTTAAAGTTGTCCACAGTGGTTCAGATGGAGACAGGTCCCAGTACTCAGACATTTTCAAAAACAGCTGGCCATTTCAAAATGCTGCACTGTATTTGTGGGTGCTCCCTGTGATTAAACACACTGGCACTCACGGGGCCTCCAGCAGGCATATGTACAGGTGTGACAGGGAGCTTCTTGCTCAAGGGTAGGAAGGGACTGACTGGGTGATCTCAAAGCCCACCTCTAACTTTGGATAAGCCACTGTGTTCCCCAGAGCTGTCTGCTTAATGTTAAACCATGTTCAGATTCATGTCCAATGTGAACGGAAGGCATGGTTGGAAAGAAAGAGGCCATGGTGGAGTTGGCAGTGGTGGTAGGGGCTTCTTCAACCCGTGAGAGCCCCTCTGATGTCCATCTCTGTAAACTCTGGGAGTAAACTGTAGACGTCTTTGCTTTGGCAATGTTGTTTTACATAATCTTCCTGCATCAAGCACTTTGCATATCCCTCTGTGTGTATCCATTTTGCTCTCCATGAAGTCTCATCTCCCAGTCTATCTTTGATGAAGCTTCCTTTTGCAACCATATCAGGTGTGGAGCTGGGTGGTGGGAAGAGTCAGAGGGAAATTAGCAGACATCTCTGCACAGCTGAGCTTGAGGACAGTATTGGCCCCAGGAGATGGTAGCTGGTCTTTGTCTGGGGTTTTGGATTTAGGCTAGGAGCTGATGGTACTGGGACCTCTGGATGCCCCCACGTGTATCCCCATCCCTGCTGGCCTTGGTAGAGTGTTCAGCTCTGATGATGACTAACATGTCCCTGGGAGTGATCAAGGTTCCACCTGCATTAGAAGATGGGGTGAGAGGGGATGTTAATTTATCCTCAGGGGTTGTATGTCATGAAAAAACAACAACAACAACAAAAGAAAACCTTAAATCCAAAGAGTTAAGTTTGGGTCAGAGTTCTGCTCATTTTCAGTCTTATGCCAGAGATCCTGGAGAAGTCAATGTTTTTGATCACTGGCCTTCTTAGCTGTAATATTTGAGTACTAATGCATGAACAGTGCAAAGAAATAGAGGAAAACAACAGAATGGGAAAGACTAGAGATCTCTTCAAGAAAATTAGAGATACCAAGGGAACATTTCATGCAAAGATGGGCTCGACAAAGGACAGAAATGGTGTGGACCTAACAGTAGCAGAAGATATTAAGAAGAGGTGGCAAGAATACACAGAAGAACAGTACAAAAAAGAGGTTCATGACCCAGATAATCATGATGAGGTGATCACTCACCTAGAGCCAGACATCCTGGAATGTGAAATCAAGTGGGCCTTAGGAAGCATCACTATGAACAAAGCTAGTGGAGGTGATGGAATTCCCATTGAGCTATCTCAAATCCTGAAAGATGATGCTGTGAAAGTGCTGCACTCAATATGCCAGCAAATTTGGAAAACTCAGCAGTGGCCACAGGACTGGAAAAAGTCAGTTTTCATTCCAATCCCAAAGAAAGGCAATGCCAAAGAATGCTCAAACTACCGCACAATTGCACTCATCTCACATGCTTAGTAGAGTAATGCGCAAAATTCTCCAAGCCAGGCTTCAGCAATACGTGAACCATGAACTTTCAGATATTTAAGCTGGTTTTAGAACAGGCAGAGGAACCAGAAATCAAATTGCCAACATCTGCTGGATCATGGAAAAAGCAAGAGAGTTCCAGAAAAACATCTATTTCTGCTTTTTTGACTATGCCAAAGCCTTTGACTGTGTGGATCACAAGAAACTGGAAAATTCTAAAAGAGATGGGAATACCAGACCACCTAACCTGCCTCTTGAGAAATCTGTATGCAGGTCAGGAAGCAACAGTTAGAACTGCACATGGAACAACAGACTGGTTCCAAATAGGAAAAGGAGTACATCAAGGCTGTATATTGTCACCCTGTTTATTTAACTTATATGCAGAGTATATCATGAGAAACGCTGGGCTGGAAGAAGCACCGGCTGGAATCAAGATTGCCAGGAGAAATATCAATAATCTCAGATATGCAGATGACACCACTCTTATGGCAGAAAGTGAAGAGGAACTGAAAAGCCTCTTGATGAAAGTGAAAGAGGAGAGTGAAAAAGTTGGCTTAAAGCTCAACATTCAGAAAATGAAGAATGGGACATCTGGTCCCATCACTTCATGGGAAATAGATGGGGAAACAGTGTCAGACTTTACTTTTTGGGGCTTCAAAATCACTGCAGAAGGTAACTGCAGCCATGAAAATAAAAGATGTTTACTCCTTGGAAGAAAAGTTATGACCAACATAGGTAGCATGTTCAAAAGCAGAGATATTACTTTTCCAACAAAGGTCTGTCTAGTCAAGGCTATGGTTTTTTCTGTGGTCATGTATGGATGTGAGAGTTGGACTATAAAGAAAGCTGAGCACAGAAGAATTGATGCTCTTGAACTCTGGTGTTGGAGAAAACTCTTGAGAGTCCTTTGGATTGCAAGGATATCCAACCAGTCCATTCTAAAGGAGATCAGCTCTGGGTGTTCTTTGGAAGGAATGATGCTAGAGCTGAAACTCCAGTACTTTGGCCACCTCATGTGAAGAGTTGACTCTGGAAAAGACTCTGATGCTGGGAGGGATTGGGGGCAGGAGAAGGGGACGACAGAGGATGAGATGTCTGGATGACATCACCGACTTGATGGACAATGAGCTTGGGTAAACTCCGGGAGTTGGTGATGGACAGGGAGGCCTAGCGTGCTGCTATTCATGGGGTCACAAAGAGTCGGACACGACTGAGCGACTGAACTGAACTGAACTGAACTGAATGCATAATCACATTGTCAAAAAGGATTAAGTGAGATTATGTCTGGTGCTGTGTAAATTATAAATGTTATAGAAATGTGAAGAGCTGTTATTATTATCTAAAACTAGTCTTGTGAGTCATACAAAAAGCTTGCATCTGAGTCAAAAGGATTTTGTCCAATTTTTGGACCTTTACTTTTTAATTAAGTTTTTATTGGAGTATAGTTGCCATGTTGTGTTCATTTCCGCTGTGAAGCACAGTCAGCCAGTTATACATACCTGCATATATATATATATATATACACAAACACATATACCTACTCTTTTTTAGATTCTGTTCCCATTAGGTCACTACAGAGTACTGAATAGAGTTCTCTGTGCTATACAGTAAGTAGGTTCTTATTAATTATCTATTTTGTGTATAGTTGTGTGTATATGTCAGTCTCAACCTTCCAATTTACCCCCCTCATCCAGACCTTTAATTTTCAGGAAAAAAGCATTTTTCTGTTATCCCAATGTGAGTCACATTTATGGGACCTTTATTATGGGGTTTGGAGAGACCAAGAGGAACTAAGTTAGGTTTATGCCTTTGTACAGATCATAGTATAATGAGTTCATTTAAAAAGGACTAAATTATCCTAAACTGCAATGCATAGTATGACAAAGAGGAATGCCTATGTTCAGAGATTGGGCAGACAAATAAGTGATGAGGATGCAGGCAGGAAGAGCTTCTTAATAAAACTGGTATTTGGGTCTTGAAGGAATTCTTTAGGAAGATATGCATGAATGAAGTGTTTAGTCATTTAACATTGTATCTGGCATGTTCTAAATGACACTTTGTAGATACTCTGGGTCATTGAGTTATATTCCTCAGCAAAGTGTTGGCTGGACTGAAGCTCTGAATTCTGTCTCCTTTACTATAGGAGCAGCAAAGTTCTATGTTCTGTTCTTTCAGTCTCAGCTGGGCGGGTTCCTGTCTGTCTCACACGTGTTTTTTCCAGGGGAGAGCGAGAGATTTAGACAGAATTTACAAGCAGAATATAGGGTTCCCCCACCTGGGCTTATTCCCTTTTAGATTACTCCCTCTGTTTCTCAACAACTGTAGGCACCATGAATTCTGTCTTCTGCCTCTGCAAGCTGGTAAGACAGTTGGATTTCTATCCAGTTCACTTGCTGTTCACTAGCTGTTCACTTGCTGCTGACTGAAGTCTGCCTTTAGGTTAAAAACAAAATGTGAAAATGGAGAAATAACAGAGCGCCATTTCTTTCTTCCAATTGTGGTCTCCTCTCTAGTTTCCTCTCGTTTTTGACACTTATATGTAGCTGTTTTAAAAATATTCTCCGCTGTTTATAGTTGTTATCCACAGGAGGGCTGCTCTAATAGGAGATACCTGGTCATCACACTTAACAAGAGGGACAGGAATGAGACACAGAGAGAAGCCAGAGAATGATTCCAGAAACATGATATGGGCAAGTACATCATTCATTCTCATATTTATTTATCCAGCAAAAAATTTTTGAGCCATTCAAGCTAAGAGAGATTATTTAGAATAAGTTGATTCAACAAGAGATCTGAAAACAACTCCCCCTCCCGCCCCTGCCCCTCCACCCCAGGATTAGGCTTTTCAAAGGAGAGATAAAAATTGTCTACATTTTTGCTTTTCTGTATGATCTTCACTAGTCCAGATGGCTATTGACCACTTGAATTGTGATTAATCTGAAATGAAATGTGCCTTAAGCATAAAATGCACATCAGATCTCATTAAACTCAGTATGAAAAAATGTAAAATATCTCATTAATACTTTTCCATAATGTACTCTTTTGTATATATTTGGTTACATAGATAAAATTATAATTACTTTCACCTGTTTCTTTTTAGTTTTTCATATGTACAGTTCTGACACAAGCTGGGTGTCCCACACATTTAATTCAATTCTGACACTATCTGGATACCAGCAGATCCCACAGATCAAAGGCCCAGTCCCACAAGACTGACCCCAATTCAGACGCTAACCAGAAGTACAGATTGTCACTTGTGCTTTTGACCAACCATCTGTAGATTGGAGGTTTCCATCACCCCCTTTTTAGAGTCAGTTAATTTGTTACAGTGACTCACAAAACAGAGAAACATTTCNGATGTAAGGCAGGGAGATGGAAGAAAGAGGCTGAGAAAACTATGAACACGTAGAGCCTGAAATGTAGAGAACTAACCTTGTGATTCACAGATTTTAAACAACAAATACACAGAAATGTTTTTTTTTTTAAACAAAATAAATATGTTGATATGGCATACTCTAATTAAAGCTGAGAGCTGCCTTGTCTCACTCCACTTTATAGTTTCCATAATCTTTACCAACAAATAATTGGCTCCATTAAAAGATGAGTGATAAGCAGGAAAGACACAAGACATAACTTGTCCATTAGAAAAGAGAAAACACCTCTCTGTTTTGTTTTCTCTTTTCTAATAGACAAGTTATGTCTTGTGTCTTTCCTGCTTATCACTCATCTTTTAATGAGGGAGCCGCTAGAGGGGTTCAGGATTGGGAACTCATGTACACCTGTGGTGGATTCATGTTGATGTATGGCAAAACCAATAGAGTATTGTAAAGTAAAATAAAGAAAAAAAACAAAACAAAATAGAATGTGGTGGATTCATGTTGATGTATGGCAAAACCAACACAGTATTGTAAAGTAAAATAAAGTTAAAAAAAAAAGAATGAATATATATATATATATATATATAACTGAATGTCTTTGCTATACACCTGAACAACATTGTCAATTAACTATACTCCAATAAAAATTTTAAACAAGAATAAAATACTTAGGAATAAAAGAAGAAAAGAGAAAACACACAAGGCAAAAGCATACGAAGACATTACATTTCAAGAGCACGTATCAAGAAAACATAACATTTGTAACAGACATTGCTTCAAATGATGCTAATAATAACAGAAACTCAAAGAGTAGGTGAATATGATCGAAGAATAGATAACTGAAATGTGAAAGAGGTGAAAAAAATCTAGTGGAAAACAATAGCCCAGAAAGAGAGAAATAAATGCCATGTTAGAAGCAAGGGACATAAAAATAAATGCAATTCAAAATTGCATAGTGATTATGAGTGATTATTCAATAACAGAAAATAAAAAAATTGAAATATAAAACGATTAATGGCTGATTTTTGAGAAGCTAAGTAATTTGGAATATGCAATATTATAAAGAATAACATAAGCAAAATTATAGCTTCTGACAAAAAAGGCAATAGAACATGAGAATTTAAGCATAAAAGAAGAAAAATCTTTCTGAAATAAATATATTTCCTTTTAAAAAATTATGATTGAGTAATACATAGTTCTCAAAAAAATAAAGCATCTAATTAATTGTATACAGGATACATTTTGTTCAGTTACAAAGGCAATATACTTTATGTATGCCAGAACTTCAGGAATAGAACATTGACATTTCAGGTCCTTAGTAAAAGACAGACAAATATTTAGTCAAATAATGCAGAAACTTGGAATGGAGAAGCAAGGTGTGAGCATTACATCTCTTTAAAAAATGAACAAAGAAACCTACTAAACCATTTCAAAATGTTTGTAAAATATAAATATTATAAACCTTATTTAAAAATAATAACTCAATTAACAAAACAATAGCAGATAAGGAATGAGAGTTGGCAGGAGCTTCCTATATGGTAGTATTATTATTTTTCACAGAGGAGAGTCAACAGAGTATTAAGAAGCTTAAATTTTTAAAATAAAACCTCTAACATCAAAATTATTTCTAATATATTATAAAAGTTCAGTATCATTTTTGCAAACATCATTTGTAAATATAAATTTAATATAACTGATTCAAAAGACATTGATAGTATAAATTCAACTTTGTCTGAAAATCTGTTAATGTCAGTTAAACAAGATTTCAGCTGAAAATAACGGAAAATATGACTTCTGTTGCTATAAACATAAATAATGTTTATTTCTCTAATAAAAAAAGTGGGAGATAGGCAGCTGCTGAATCAATGAATCAAAAGTTTGTGCAATTATTAATTGTTTTCTCCTGTTCCAGAAAAGAAAAGGGAAACAGTCAAAGGGTAGGGAGTGTGATCAGACTTGTGCTTATGTTTCACTGACCACTCCTGGCTTCAGCGGAGTCTGGACAAGTGACACACAGACTTTCTAATGTGATTTACAGTAGGTAAGGGTAAGAGGTTGAGTAATCTGAGCTAGGTGTCTACTACGTGTTCCCTCTTTATATAATAATGGAAGAGTTTCACAAATAAAGTGCAATTTTCATTTTTTTAATAACCACAGATAATATTTAGATTTTTAAAAAGTTTTTATATTTATTTATTTTTAATTGGTTGATGATTGCTTTATAATATTGGTTTGATTTCTGTCATGCATCAACATGTATTAACCATAGGTATACATATGCCCCCTCCCTCTTAAATCTCCTCCCAACTCCCACTTATTCTTGCCCCTTTAGGTTATGACAGAGCCCCAGTTTGAGTTCCCTGAGTCATACAGCAAATTCCCATCATCTGTCTATTTACATGTGCTACAGTATACACATCCATGCTACTCTCTTCATTTATCTCACCCTTTCCCTCTTCTCCCCCACCCAATTTTTTTAATCTGATATTTTATATTTTAAAAACAAAAGGAGGTAAANTGCCCCTTTAGGTTATGACAGAGCCCCAGTTTGAGTTCCCTGAGTCATACAGCAAATTCCCATCATCTGTCTATTTACATGTGCTACAGTATACACATCCATGCTACTCTCTTCATTTATCTCACCCTTTCCCTCTTCTCCCCCACCCAATTTTTTTAATCTGATATTTTATATTTTAAAAACAAAAGGAGGTAAAATTAAAGATATACCATCACTATCCATGTAGTTGAAACCAATGAAAACATTCATTAAACATGATTTTGCATAGATGGAAATCACATGGGATAATTCTAGTAATGAAAATACATATAAATATTATGTATGCTTATAATATATGCTAAATATATTGTCATTGTAATAATTTAAAATGTTTATTTAACAAAGATATTCCCTAAGTTCCAATATGATGCTCAGCAACATTTTCCTAGAAAATGTGTAGTCATTAATAGCATTCTCATTATCTAAGAGGAAATGAAACATCTCTTGTAAAGTTCCAGCAATGTTATCTGTACATCTTTGTTTTCAAACTTCTTTCAGCACTTTCATCTGTTACACCTCTTTCTAGTCATAAATTGGCTTGGTTCAATGACATATATAGTATTTTCACAACAAGAAATAGTTTTTGATAGAGTCATTTTTCAATCATTCTCTTACAATCAACATTGCTGTCCATGTTGTGAGGATCAAACCAGAACTAGCTGATCATTTACAGCCTGGCAGGTCACACACAGTCACAATCCACACAATATCCAAACCCTCCTTCAGTTAGTATACTGGCATTGCTTTAGAAATTGTTGATATAAATATTTTTTTCTTAAAATATTTCTACTCTCTGCTTCCTTTCATTAGACTTCTGCATAAATTCTTTTTACAATGCTTAATAGCTTAATAAAAAGTTTAACTCTTTATTAAACTGTGTCAACAATTTTTTGTCTTTCAAGATTCCTTATTATCAGTTGAAGCGTCTGCAATTCTGACTGCTCAAAATAACAAAGGGCTTAGCATTCTGTCTTCCACAGTTTCAGGAGGGTGATCAAGTGTTCTAATTTTCCCAGGATCAAGGATGTTACTGGGGCTTAGGAATTTTAAACACAGAGAAGTTCTTGGCAAAGCTGGGCAAGTTGTTTACTCCACCAAGGAATGAGCAATTTAGACCTTCAGTAATGAGCATTTTACATAGAAAATATGTTCAAGATGTTTTGGGTACACATAATGTTTTTTAAAAAGAAGAGAAGTGAAAAGCAAAGGAGAACAAGAAATATATAAGCATCTGAATGCAGAGTTCCAAAATATAGCAAGAAGAGATAAGAAAGCATTCCTCAGCAATCAATGCAAAGAAATAGAGGAAAACAACAGAATGGNATATATATATATATATATACACAAACACATATACCTACTCTTTTTTAGATTCTGTTCCCATTAGGTCACTACAGAGTACTGAATAGAGTTCTCTGTGCTATACAGTAAGTAGGTTCTTATTAATTATCTATTTTGTGTATAGTTGTGTGTATATGTCAGTCTCAACCTTCCAATTTACCCCCCTCATCCAGACCTTTAATTTTCAGGAAAAAAGCATTTTTCTGTTATCCCAATGTGAGTCACATTTATGGGACCTTTATTATGGGGTTTGGAGAGACCAAGAGGAACTAAGTTAGGTTTATGCCTTTGTACAGATCATAGTATAATGAGTTCATTTAAAAAGGACTAAATTATCCTAAACTGCAATGCATAGTATGACAAAGAGGAATGCCTATGTTCAGAGATTGGGCAGACAAATAAGTGATGAGGATGCAGGCAGGAAGAGCTTCTTAATAAAACTGGTATTTGGGTCTTGAAGGAATTCTTTAGGAAGATATGCATGAATGAAGTGTTTAGTCATTTAACATTGTATCTGGCATGTTCTAAATGACACTTTGTAGATACTCTGGGTCATTGAGTTATATTCCTCAGCAAAGTGTTGGCTGGACTGAAGCTCTGAATTCTGTCTCCTTTACTATAGGAGCAGCAAAGTTCTATGTTCTGTTCTTTCAGTCTCAGCTGGGCGGGTTCCTGTCTGTCTCACACGTGTTTTTTCCAGGGGAGAGCGAGAGATTTAGACAGAATTTACAAGCAGAATATAGGGTTCCCCCACCTGGGCTTATTCCCTTTTAGATTACTCCCTCTGTTTCTCAACAACTGTAGGCACCATGAATTCTGTCTTCTGCCTCTGCAAGCTGGTAAGACAGTTGGATTTCTATCCAGTTCACTTGCTGTTCACTAGCTGTTCACTTGCTGCTGACTGAAGTCTGCCTTTAGGTTAAAAACAAAATGTGAAAATGGAGAAATAACAGAGCGCCATTTCTTTCTTCCAATTGTGGTCTCCTCTCTAGTTTCCTCTCGTTTTTGACACTTATATGTAGCTGTTTTAAAAATATTCTCCGCTGTTTATAGTTGTTATCCACAGGAGGGCTGCTCTAATAGGAGATACCTGGTCATCACACTTAACAAGAGGGACAGGAATGAGACACAGAGAGAAGCCAGAGAATGATTCCAGAAACATGATATGGGCAAGTACATCATTCATTCTCATATTTATTTATCCAGCAAAAAATTTTTGAGCCATTCAAGCTAAGAGAGATTATTTAGAATAAGTTGATTCAACAAGAGATCTGAAAACAACTCCCCCTCCCGCCCCTGCCCCTCCACCCCAGGATTAGGCTTTTCAAAGGAGAGATAAAAATTGTCTACATTTTTGCTTTTCTGTATGATCTTCACTAGTCCAGATGGCTATTGACCACTTGAATTGTGATTAATCTGAAATGAAATGTGCCTTAAGCATAAAATGCACATCAGATCTCATTAAACTCAGTATGAAAAAATGTAAAATATCTCATTAATACTTTTCCATAATGTACTCTTTTGTATATATTTGGTTACATAGATAAAATTATAATTACTTTCACCTGTTTCTTTTTAGTTTTTCATATGTACAGTTCTGACACAAGCTGGGTGTCCCACACATTTAATTCAATTCTGACACTATCTGGATACCAGCAGATCCCACAGATCAAAGGCCCAGTCCCACAAGACTGACCCCAATTCAGACGCTAACCAGAAGTACAGATTGTCACTTGTGCTTTTGACCAACCATCTGTAGATTGGAGGTTTCCATCACCCCCTTTTTAGAGTCAGTTAATTTGTTACAGTGACTCACAAAACAGAGAAACATTTCACTTAATAGATTACTAGATTATTATAGAATGTTATAACCTAGGAATAGCCAAGTGGAAGAGATTCATAGGGCAAAGTATATAGGAAGTGGTGGGGATAGCCCCTGTTCTCCCAGAATCTCTATATGTTCACCAACTTGGATGCTCTCTAAACCCTGTCCTTTTGGGTTTTTGTAACATGAATGCTTCATTATATGGGAACAATTGATTAAATCATTGGCCACTGGCCATAAATTCTATCTCCAAGCCCTCTCTCCTCCCCAGAGGGCAGGGGGGTGGGAAGGAAGGTTCCAACCCTCCAATCACACAGCTGGTTCCCCTGGCAACTAACCACCACAGTTCTTTCCAGAGGTTACCTCATTAGCATAAACTCAGGTATGGTTGAAAGGGGTCTGTTATGAAAATCAAGTCACCTTTATTGCTCTCATCACTTAGGAAATTCCAAGGGTTTTAGGAGCGTGGTGTTAGAAATGAGAGGAAGATGAGAGGAAATAGTTCTTATTATAAACCACAGTACTACAATGTACCTATTAAAAAGTGTAAAATTACTTATATGGGTCACGTTATTTTTCTACTGGACAAAAGTGATCTAGACCAAAGGTCAGTAAACATTTTCTTTGAAGGGTCGACTAATGGATATTGTAGGACATGTGGGTCACAGGGTCCATTGCAGCTACACAACTCTGCTGTTTCAGTGCAAACACAGCATTGATAATACATATATGGATGAGCATGAAAATGTTACAATAAGGCTTTATTTACAGATACTGATATTTGAAGGTTGTATAATTTTAATGTATCCCAAAACATTATTATTTGACTATGTCTCCCCCCATCATTTAAATAAATAAAAACCATTTTTAGTTTGCAGAACCTCCAAAAAACAGGTGGGAGACTGAATTTGGCTGTGTACCACTGTTTGTCAAACCATGGCCTAGAACATCATTTTGAAGGACCTGAGAAACAACTGGTTTTGAAAAATATCCTGTTTAATAAAACACTTGGTAGGCTGATCCATTGTTTCCAGTTCTTCCTGACTTCCTGCATTAGAATTCCACATTCACACCCTTTCCCATATGACTTAGCAGAATCAGTTAGTAGGATGGAAAGAGTCTATTTTCTCATCTCATTGACCATGGGCTTGACCATAAGACTTGTACTGGGTAGTGGGATATAGGTAGGAGTGGTGAATTTCAGGTTGTAGCTTCAGAGGAATTGTGAGTTTACACCTACATTCTTGAAGTTCCTGTCATGGAACAAGCCTCCTCTGGGTAGCTGCTGCCATTTCAACCTAGTTCCCAGACTAACCACTGTGGAAGAGACCAGAGAACAAACTTGAATTGAGGTACAACCCCAGCCTGAATTTCAGCTTGAGGTAGAACCGCCTAGTCAAGATCAGTATAGATCAGCAAATTCACAGTGGACTCACAAGTCTAGGAAGGGTAAATGTTCCCTCTGTGTGTTACAAATGTTTTGTAAATGCTCCTTACACAGCATTTGCTGACCACTACAAATTCTATTTTCATTGCATTTCCATTGAGTCTCACTTTATATCTACACATTCTGTCCTTAGCAGCAAAATCTGGGCAGTTTTCCGCTCGTCAAAAGGGGCACCATGACCCCGGCATTCGTACTGCACTTGCTTCTCGGGTTTCTCAGTTTAAGGTATTGTTTATTTCCTACTGACAGTGGGGGAAAGACAGGCAGTTAATCTAGCTGCAATTGAATTAAAAATTACTCAAATCTAATTTTACTTCTTCATTCGCAAGTTACTCTTTCTGCTTTCTTTCATTTGTGTGTTTTAAATCATTTCCCACTGTTTATTTTTAATTTCTACTTTATTTTAATTATTTAATAGGTGGCATCTGTGCACTGCCTGCCATTCATTGAGCAGTCTGTGTTCTGCTTATGGAATCACAAAAATATTTAAGCTGCTGCTTCAGTGATGCCACCATCACTCAGCCTTTAGACTATAGGACTCCTCTTTCCCTGTTTGGAAGAACAGCATTCTCGGAGGTGACAAGGGTTCTTTGAAAAGCCTGCACCCAAACTATACTTGATTCCAGGGAATGGAAAGTGAAGAGGTTTCCCCTCTTTCTCTGCTGCTGTTTTCTTAAATGTCACCAGGTAACATGACATAGGGGCTTCCCAGGTGGTGCAGTGGTGGAGAATCCACCCGCCAGTACGGAAGACGTAGCAGACGTGGGCTTGACCCCTGGGCCAGGAAGATCCCCGGAGGAGGAAATGGCAACCCACTCCAGTGTCCTTGCCTGGGTAATCCCATGGAGAGAGGAACCTCGTGGGCTATGGTCCATGAGGTCACAGAGGGTCAGACATGACTGAGCACCTGAGCACACTGAACATGCACTGTGACCTGGATGACATTGCATTAAGATTACTGTGGCCGTTTGCACCCCAGAGAGAACCAGTGTGTGAGGTTATTAGTTGGTCCCTAGCACTATTGAAACGGAACGTGGCCATGGATGTGGGCAGATTGAGCATCTGGGGAAAGAGTATGATGCCTAGGAAACAGTGATATGGGCATATTTTGTTGGTTTTCAAAGGAAAGGAAAACACATAAGGGGAATGTAGGGAGCTGTTTGGTGCTCTGGAAGGTTCCCTGGAGTCAAACAGTGGGGTTTCCAGACAGACCAGAACAGTCTGCCCTAGAACAGATTGCAGCTGGGCTGGGAAAACGGCACACAGGAAGCAGCAGGAACAAGATAGACTCCTGCCTGGGTTCCCAGCCTCCCCTCTGGGCCCCGAACCATCTGTTCTGTTCTCCAAGAGCAGCCGGTAGGAACACTATAAGGCTTACGTCAGACTATGACTTTCCTCAAAACTTTTCCACAGCTTCCTATTGAATCAAGAGTGGTGTTGACGTGCTTACCACCCCGATCGAACATTGTCTAGTCCTTGACGTCATTCCTCCCCACCTCCTCCTTGCTGATGGTTCCAGCAGCACAGGCCTTAGATCTGTTCATCTAACGCATCTCCCACCTCAGTGTTGGCTCTGTGTGTTCCCCCACCCCCACGGAAACTTCTTTCAGACACAGCTCATTTCTTCACTTTATTTAAGTCTCTGCCCAAATGTCACCTCCTCAGACTTTCTTTTATCACCTGAAAATACATCCTCAGTCATCATCTATCCCTTGATACCACTTTATTTTTCTCCATAGCACTTATCACTACATCATCTTATACATATAGTTATGATTTCTTGTTAGTTTATCTCCCTCATTAGAACATAGACTCTTTGAAAGGGTGGTCACTTTGCTTGTTTTGTTTTCTGCTGTACACTCAGTTTTAAGAACAGTGCCTGGTGTATTGTTATTTAGTCACGAAGTTCTGTCCAAGAATACTGGAGTGGGTTGCCATTTCCTTCTCCAGGGGATCTTCCCAAATGTGTCTCCAGCATTGCAGGCAGATTCTTTACGACTGAGCCACCAAGAAGACCTCTGATGTATTATAGACATTACCAAATAGAGTGTTGAGTGAATGAATGAATAGCCTCCGTGTCTGGTTATAAGGCTACATGCAATGTGTTGGGGGTACTTAGCTCACTGAAATTTCATCCATATTAAGTACGTGCTAGATAGGTAGAGAGATAGATAAATAATTAATAGAATCAGTGTACTGGTACCCTGTACTGATAAAGGACAGTTAGTATGAAAGAAAGAATAAAAGAGTCCATCTTAATAATTTCTTTCCATTATCACACAAGGAAATAGACCATAACCCCATGGATTGATCTCAGTTTTCAGAGATGTTGCAACCGTGAGCTAAGGAGAGGAAATGTATTCCTTGCCTCTTCAAAGATTCAAGTAGGACCAGTATGGGGGTCTTGTTAGAGTTTATTGGAAATACTTTTGTTTTTCTAGTCAGAGTTAGATGAACCCTGATGAACCTGCTGGTCCCTCTATAGTTCTCAGCCATATCTAGTCCCTCATTTTCATCTGAAAGCAGCACAGTTTGAACTCACGTTGCTCCTTGTTCTTTTCTTTTTTCTTTTTTTTTAAATACTCTTGTATTATTTATGCCAGTACACACAGGGTCTCCAAACAGTGAAATCAGATATTGGCTTACCTACAGGGCTGCTGGTGGTGGTGGTTTAGTTGCTAAGTCGCATCCGACTCTCGCGACCCCATGGACTGTGGCCCACCAGGCTCCTCTGTCCATGGGATTTTCCAGGCGAGAGTGCTGGAGTAGATTGCCATTCCCTTCTCCAGGGGATCTTCTGGACTCTGAACTGTTGGTAAATGCGTCTTGGCTGTGTTGGACTTCATTCTTTCTTAGAATTATTATTTATTTATTTTTGGCGGTGCTGGGTCTGTACTGCAGCACACAGGCTCTTCATGGCGGCACGCAGGCTCTTCATGGCGGCATGCAGGCTTTCTCTAGTTACAACAAGTAGGGGTTACTCTCTAGTCGTGATCTGTGGGCTTTTCATTGCCGTGGCTTCTGTTGCTGCAGAGCTGGGCTCTAGAGTGTGGGCTCAGTAGTTGTGGCTTAGTTGCCCTGCAGCATGTGGGATCTTAGTTCCTAGACCAGGGTTGGAACCTGTGTCCCCTGCACTGACAGGCAGATTCTTAACTCCTGGGCCGCCAGGGAAGTCCCTGGACTTTATTCCTGAAAAAGTGATTGCTTTTAGCTGGTGTAGTGAGGGAGGGCTTCCTGGAGGGGACAAGACTTAAATGACATTGACAAAGAGATAAACTTGGAAAGAGAGGAAAGGAGTGAATTTAAGTGCAATAGCACCAGCCAAAGGACCTGAACCCTGGAAATGGCAATAACTCCCTCCTACCTTTCCTGTATTTAACTTCTATGCAGAGTACATCATGAGAAATGCTGGACTGGAAGAAACACAAGCTGGAATCAAGATTGCCGGGAGAAATATCAATAACCTCAGATATGCAGATGACACCACCCTTATGGCAGAAAGTGAAGAGGAGCTAAAAAGCCTCTTGATGAAAGTGAAAGAGGAGAGTGAAAAAGTTGGCTTAAAGCTCAACATTCAGAAAATGAAGATCATGGCATCTGGTCCCATCACTTCATGGGAAATAGATGGGGAAACAGTGGAAACAGTGTCAGACTTTATTTTTTTGGGCTCCAAAATCACTGCAGATGGTGACTGCAGCCATGAAATTAAAAGATGCTTACTCCTTGGAAGAAAAGTTATGACCAACTTAGATAGTATATTCAAAAGCAGAGACATTACTTTGCCGACTAAGGTCCGCCTAGTCAAGGCTATGGTTTTTCCTGTGGTCATGTATGGATGTGAAAGTTGGACTGTGAAGAAGGCTGAGCGCCAAAGAATTGATGCTTTTGAACTGTGGTGTTGGAGAAGACTCTTGAGAGTCCCTTGGACTGCAAGGAGATCCAACCAGTCCATTCTGAAGGAGATCAACCCTGGGATTTCTTTAGAAGGAATGATGCTAAAGCTGAAATTCCAGTACTTTGGCCACCTCATGAGAAGAGTTGACTCATTGGAAAAGACTCTGATGCTGGGAGAGATTGGGGGCAGAAGGAGAAGGGGACGACCGAAGATGAGATGGCTGGATGGCATCATGGACTTGATGGACGTGAGTCTGAGTGAACTCCGGGAGTTGGTGATGAACAGGGAGGCCTGGTGTGCTGAGATTCATGGGGTCGCAGAGAGTTGGACACGATTGAGCGACTGAACTGAAATGACATGAACTGAACCTTTCCTGCAATGAAAGAAATCCTCTCTCTAAGGTCTCATGGGAAATAGATGGGGAAACAGTGGAAACAGTGTCAGACTTTATTTTTGGTGGCTCCAAAATCACTGTAGATGGTGATTGCAGCCTTGAAATTAAAAGACTCTTACTCCTTGGAAGAAAAGTTATGACCAACTTAGATAGTATATTCAAAACCAGAGACATTACTTTGCCAAGAAAGGTCTGTCTAGTCAAGCCTATGGTTTTTCCAGTGGTCATGTATGGATGTGAGAGTTGAACAGTGAAGAAAGCTGAGTGCCGAAGAATTGATGCTTTTGAACTGTGGTGTTGGAGAAGACTCTTGAGAGTCCCTTGGACTTGCAAGGAGATCCAACCAGTCCATTCTGAAGGAGATCAGTCCTGGGTGTTCTTTGGAAGGAATGATGCTAAAGCTGAACCTCCAATACTTTGGCCAGCTCATGCGAAGACTTGAATCATTGGAAAAGACTCTGATGCTGGGAGGGATCGAGGGCAGGAGGAGAAGGGGATGACAGAGGATGAGATGGCTGGATGGCATCACTGACTCAATGGACTTGAGTCTGAATGACGTCTGCGAGTTGGTGATGGACAGGGAGGCCTGGCGTGCTGCGATTCATGGGGTCGCAAAAAGTTGGACATGACTGAGCGACTGAACTGAACTGAATTTCTCATTATATGTAAAAAACGGGGAAACTGACAACAGCTCCTCTCTATTTCGGCTTCCCTGGTGGCTCAGTGGTAAAGAGGATACAGGACACTTGGGTTTGATCCCTGGGTTGGGAAAATCCCCTGGAGAAGGAAATGACAACCCACCCCAGTGTTCTTGCCTGGGAAATCCCATGGACAGAGGAGCCTGGTGGGCTGCAGTCCATGGGGGTGCAAAAGAGCTGGTCATGACTTAGTGACCGAATAGCAGCCCCTCTACTTGGCATCGAGAGACGTCTTGTGAACTCTCTCGCTTCACAGGGACAGGCAGTCAGGTGGCACTTCTCAGAATATGCTTCTAGTAAACACCAATTCCTGCCCACATTTCAGTCTTCTGCCAAAACCCTGCATCAGCCGACCCCTCCCAACTTCCTGCCCCAAGGAGTAAGAAGGGAGAGAAGGACCTGAAACTGACAAATTGTCATAAATTTGAATCATAGCAGAGCTTATTTAGCTATGCAACCAATGTAGGCTAATAACATGGAGTCTTAGAAATGTAACTGGGGTAAATGGAAGCAAATTCAAATGTAAAAGAAAACAACCCTCACCAACCCCCAAAATTCGAACTTATTTTTTGTCTACTTACTGCATCAGTTAACTATATTTTGGGCTGAAGACGTATACTTATTACACATCTTCTACAGGGCAGAAAATGATCTTTTATAGGAGATAGTATTGATAAAGGAGCTTGTGACTCAGAGGGCATATTTCCTGGCACAAATGGGTAGCTGCAGCTTTAAGATGATCAAGGTCAACTTAGTCTAAGACTTTTTAAAAGCTTGCACTTTAAATAATATATATATATTTATAATTGAACCTTAATCATTTAATCCTAAGACCCATAAAAATAGAGAATGAATATTGGCTCTCGCTCCCTAAAAGTTATAGACTTTAGACTTATTGAAGGAACTAAAATTACAAAATTATCTCATCTCAGGAAAAAAAAAATCCTTTATACCATTCTTGTCCTTTAAAGGTAAACTGTGTAATCAGCTGGCTTGTCAGGCTGTTTAACGAGGTAAAGAATATTAAAATATTTGTCTTGGCTTCTGCATTTTGTCAGTGCTGTAAAAGTCAGAGAATAGAGCCTGTCAGTCATCTGGTTGGCTGTTTGGATGAAGGCGTTTGATGGAGGCAACAGTCTGTAACTAAACAAGATGTCTGCAAAATTCAGGCTCCCTGGTGACCTGATGGTATTTCCCAGAGTGGATTCAAGAACTGAATCAAAAGTAGCTTCCTCCACCAGGCAGGTGGGTGGACTAATTAAGTTTCTGGGCTCCTCTGAGATGTCATCAGCAGTCTCTTCCTTCTCAAGGCTATTAAGGGGTGAAAACCCACCCTGGGGGGGCCATTATCATGGGGTCCGAGAGTCTTTGTTTGCTTGCTCCAGTCATGTTGTCCACTTCTGAGATTTCAGAGCAAGCTGCCTTTGAGGAATACTCCTCTCCTCTTGTCTTTCCTGACTCTGAAGAAGTTATGAACTGAATGAAGAGTAAGAATGGGCTCCAAACACATCACTGAGAACAGCTAAGTAGAGGTCATCCTTACAGTTCTGTTAGCTGAGCGGACTTGTTACTTCTAAGCCCCAGAATGGAACAGGCCCACCCACTCGGCTCAGGTAGCACTAAACAGAATGAAGCATTTCATCAGGAAAGGCCTGACCAGTCTAGAGTTTTGGGAGAACTCCTGTCCCTGCTGGACTGGCTGGTTCCCACAAGTAGTGAAGTTAGAGTTCGAGTGAGCATCTTTACTTACTTTTCTCCAGCTCACCAGTCAAATGAGTGATGCTTTGGAAGATGGGGACAGATCTGAGTCTGTAAAGAGAGTTCTCTGTCAGTAGAGTTCTCGCCACTTGAAAGGAAGCTTCAGGAATGGAGAAAAAGATTTCTCTGCCTTGAAAGCCAGCTCGTGTAGGAATGCTCACCTAGCTGGCAGGCCAAATTCTCGGCCATGTCTGCTCAAGCGTCGTCCATCACCTCTGCTCTGCAACTTCCCCAATTCTTAATGCAGACACAGCTGTTCCAGCTTTAACCTACTGTGTTAAAGATTAGTACCCATGCACCAAACACAAATAGAAGGATGCCTGGCAGTAAGGTGGCTCTTAGACTCCCTCTCTGCTGTGTTTCCCCAGGCTTCTGTCCTGCGGCGGACTGGTATTACCTCCCATTTATGGGAAGGCCATCCATGTTCTCCAGGACTGCCTGTAATTCTCTCTTCCGCACTGTAATTCACACTGCATGCCATCACTGGACTAATTTTCTGAAAATACTACTCTTACTGAGTCACTCAAACTCTCTGAGTCTCCATTTCCTCATTGATAAAATGGATATGTTTATGTTTTCCCTGCTTGTCTACCTTGTGTTGTTGATTAAAGGCCAAACAAGCCCATGGATGGAAAAATGCCTTGTAAACAAGCAAGCTTTTCGTGTATATGCGGATGTATATACAGCCCACCTTAGGGCCCTCACTTCTTTCTGTCTATTAAATCACGTTTGGTGTTCAAGGTTTTCATAATTAGGCACATTCCAAACCTCCTCACCTGACTGAAGGACTGAACTGAAACCTCCCCACCCCTTGTTACCCTGCAAGCCTGGTTCTTTTTTCCTTCCCCACCCATCCCTCTGGGAAGCTTTCCTGATGGCTACTACTCTCAGAATTCTCCTTCTAATCTGAGCTCTTACAGATTCTGTAGTCAACATCAATACTTTCAACCACGGCTGCATGTTAGAAACACCCAGAGAGCTGTGGGATGATATTGTTGAAACAACACCCAGAACAGTTGAAATAGAATCTTTGAGGGTGAGACCAGGATAACTACTTTCTAAACGCTCTCCAATGACTCGAATGTACAGCCCAGGTAAAGAGCCCCTCTTTATACCATGTATTCAGCATTGAATTGTTTTGTTCACTTGAGTACATCTTTCCCATCTAATTGCTCTGTGAATTTCTTACACTTCAGAGGCCCTAGCTCCTCTCCTACTTCATTCTGTTGTACCTTATGTCTCTCCTGGACACATCTGGGCTCTGTGGGTTATCCTTAACAGACTTGCTTCAGGGCACATTCATCTACCCCTCTTCTTGTGCCCCGGATCTGAACTCAGCAAGCTTTAGTAAATACTATGTGGCAAGCTGTAGATTGAGTTCAGTCTGTGCTCACCAATGAAGTTTGGATTTATTCTGTATGCTTGAGGTGTGGTGGACTGGTGAGACACAATTAACAAGAAATCTGTTTGTGTGTGGGACCTATCAGTGTCTTGGGAGAGGGTTCATTTTTTGAGGTGAGTGTGTCAGGAATCAACAGAAGTGAACATTTAGAACCAAATATCCAGAACTAACCAGAGGAGGCACTGGGAGGTGGGGGTGGGGGGAGAATTTCTGTGTAAAACAATTCATTGGTGGACATATGTATTTAGGGCTTGGGTGATAAAGATAAATGTCATTCATATATAAACTGCCCTGTATAAAATAGATAGCTCGTGGAAAGTTGCTATATAACAGGGAGCTCAGCCTGGTGCTCCACCTAGAGTGGTGGAATAATAATATATATATATATATATTACACATATGCTGATTCATGTTATTGTACGGCAGAAACCAACACAACATTGTAAAGCAATTATTCTCCAATTAAAAATAGAGTAAGAAAAAGATAAACGTGATTTAGCAGTGACACTGTAGATCACACTTCATTAAATAGTACACACTGGGCTTCCTTCCTGCGCTGCCCTCAACTGTTCCCTTCTTTGCCAACAGAAATCTCTGTGGAGGGTTGTCAAATCCTTCTCAGGATCTGGTGGTTCTAATTGTGGGAAAGAGCTAGCTGCACTTAGAGCTCAAGGATGGAATTCCTATTTGCAACAGACACAATCCCAATTACATTTGTTTCTCATGCATGCATGCATCTAGACAGACCCTGCATATCCATGACTAAACATTTACCCACATATGTCTCTTCCTGTGTTGGGATTGTTGTAGTACTGGTCATTCTTGCAGCCTGATCAACTCTGGGAAACTTCCAGGTTAGTTGCAGTTTTAATGGAATGCTTCCATTTCATTTCTGTTGTTCTTTTATATGTTGGAGTTTGATACAAATTCCAAGCATTATTTACCAGGTCTTTGGCTTCCCAGGATCTATTTAAATCTCTCCCACGCTTAGTTGCTCTTCAGAGCACATAGGGTGTCTATGGGCTGTAATGAGTGAGTTTGCTTCAGGACACATCTATTCTTTGGTACCTATTTCCGAAGATGCCTTGCTCAGGTTTGTGAAAAAACAAACAGAAAACCAAAACACCAGTCTTGATAGTATTGTTCTGTTAGTGCTAAACACTGAGTATTTTCTCACAGATACAGACTTCAGGCTTCACTGTACTTCATTTCCAGCCTTACCTTCTACCCTTTAAATCTCACTTCTAATCAGTCATTTGGCATAAACTCAATAGTTGGCTTGACTTGCTGGCTCATTGTTAACAGTGACTAAGGCACCTTATAATGTCAGTTGCACCTGTTACAAATGTCTCGGCTCAGTTCATACTTGGATGATTTCATATCTATGGAGCGCCTGATGTTTCGGTACTACAGGTCAGTACCCAATAGCCAGGGTTGCACTATGGTATGTGGTGGAATTAGAGCACAATCTGTGTTCACCAGTGGAATGCAAGTCTGTTGTGCATGCATGGTTGATGGGTAGGGTGGGTCAAACAGAAGCCCACTCTGGTTTATTGGCTACTTTTTGATGGCTGACTGCTTGAATGCTTTTTAACTTGTCTTCTTCCCTAGATTTGTTCATTTCTTTCTGTAGTCTCTGATTCTGGGAGTCATGCCCCCTCCTGGGACCTCTGAACACTTAGAGCTCTAAGCACTTTTCTTTTCATGGTCAGAATAGAAAGTGGTAGTGAAGTGAGAACTGGGAGAGGAGTGCCTATGAGTGTTCCCTGGTCTTTGGTCTGATTGTTGATCAAGCCATGGGGTACCCTTCTGATGGGAAGCTTAATGCTAAGTAGCCATAGATGTAGGAGAAGGCAAAGGCACCCCACTCCAGTACTCTTGCCTGGAAAATCCCATGGATGGAGGAGCCTGGTAGGCTGCAGTCCGTGGGGTCACTAAGAGTTGGACATGACTGAGCAACTGAGCGACTTCACTTTTCACTTTCATGCATTGGAGAAGGAAATGGCAACCCACTCCAGTGTTCTTGCCTGGAGAATCCCAGGGACAGTGGAGCCTGGTGGGCTGCCATCTATGGGGTCACACAGAGTCGGACACGACTGAAGCGACTTAGCAGCAGCAGCCATAGATGTATCTTCCTCACAATAGCTCCTTCTGAAACATCCCACAACACACTGTTTAGATTACTTCCCGCTCTAGCTAACAGGTTTAGTAAGACATATCCCAGATACAGTCTCCCAGTCTCTTTGTGACTCATTTTGGACTAATGTGGCCATAGTATCAAGGCTCATCATTTGTCCCGGCATCATGGATGTGTGTGTGTGTGTGTGTGTGTGTGTGTGTGTGTGTGTGGTCTGCAGTAATTACAGTGTATGCCACCTGCTATATCCCACAAGCCTACTGGGCAACATAAGAGTATTTCTGCATTTGTGGGATGCTTTTCAAAACTGGCATTTATTTCAGTAGTTTCTCCTCCCTCTCTCCGGGTCAATGGGCACATCTGTGGAGAATGCACACCTTGTCTCCTGGTGCTGGAGGAAATTAGTGAGGACACCTGGTTTCTTCCCATTCAGTACAGAGAGAGAGAGGCACAAGGGTTGTGGGCTCAGCAGAGAGCATCTGAAGCTCATGGCGATGTTTCAGCAAGTGTGCTGGGAGGACATATGCTTGGAGTTATTTTTCCAGGGTTGGGAATGGAGCCAGAAGTACTTTATTTCATTCATTCCTTTGTTTAACATGATTTAAGTTGCTAATGTGTGTCATTCCTTGTTTTGAGAGCTGTAGGGGTAGGGAAGATAGATTTTTATAAAACATCCCTGCTCTTAAGTCTGGGAACACACCCACACCTCAGAGTAAAATAGTGACATGAGAGAGGAGCACACAACCCCGGATGCTTATTAGGCTGGGGGTATGGGGCTGAAAGTCTGAAAAACTGACCCCTGGCTACTGCCATGATAGAATCTCCAGCTCATGACAGAGTATTCATTCACAAGACTAACTGGTCTACCTGAGAGCTGAAATCTGCTCAAAAGAAAAGAGCTGCTCCTGGCTTATACTGAATGGAATGGAGAAAATGGGGGCCCATCTGTTTTGCATCAGTGTTGCAACATCCAGACGTGTTTTGTCAAATGCCCTTTGAATGTTTTCCTGTAGTTTCTGAAGGTCCAGCTCCAAAAGAGATGCATTTGCTGCAAATAAACATTCTTTTCAGAAATAAAAGCAATAGATCTGTGTACTCAGTGTCCAGTGGCTCCGCCTTTGGAGGGATTTGGAAGAGGCCCCAGCTCGACCCAGATTGCGCCTGGCGGGGATACTAACAGGTGGAGAGGTGTCGGGAAGGAGAGACTTACTCAGAGGACTGAATTGAAATCTATTATTGATTCATGAGGGCTGCCCTGGTGCCTCAGCCATGAAGAATCCGCCTGCAATGCAGGAGCCGCAGGAGATGTGGGTTCGATCACTGGGTTGGGAAGATCCCCTGGAGGAGGAGATGGCCACCCACTCTAGTATTCTTGCTTGGAGAATCCTATGGACAGGGGAACCTGGTGGGCTACAAGTCCATAGGGTCACAGACCTTCAGTTGGACACAACTGAAGTGAGTCAGCACTCAGCACCCATTGATTCATAAAGACATGTTTGTCTAGTGTGAGGGGCAGTGGTCTCTCACTGAACCTCAGCTCAGGTTGAGTCACACCAGGTGATTAGGAAAAAGTAACTTCAGTTTGGGGCCTTTTCCACTGGCCCTCATGCTCCACCAGAGGGAGGAGGATATTTGAAAAATAGGAAAGAAAAGAGATCCAATTGTATGGACTGTGGTTTTGATGGATCCAAGTGTTGTGGAAGAGGAAGCGAAGACCTCCCCTTCCCCACCTGGAGGTGGATCTCGAAGGGGTACCTGGTTTGTGACCTTTTATTCATGCTCTTAATCCGTTTGGCTCTATCTTTGGGAAATTACTTCTATTCAGTACACTTAATTGCTTAAACTGCTGTGGGTTTTATGCATTTAAAAAATCTGGTAAGAAATATGTGGAAAGATGGCAGTAAAATGTGAATCAGGTGAAAATAGTTTTCACAGATCCCCAAACCCAGGTTCATCCTTGTAAATACTGAATCTAGTGGCCCAGGAAATAGCTGAGAGGCTGTTAATTTTTTGCTTGTCCATGAATAGAAAATAAAAGAAATAATCATAGTGATGAATTTTTGAACACCTACAATACGTCAGGCACTCAGGATTTGACATCAAATTCAAAAGACAAAGACGAACAAATCTGTGTTTCTGTTCCTGTCGACTCTGAGTCCAAGGGCCTAATCTCTGTGACCACTTACAGTGCTCATTGAAGCCCATCCAGCTAAATTAGGGGAAAGTTCCAGAAGGATCTCCCCTCACCCCCCACCCCCAACCGTTCCTGCCTTGAGGAGAATCCTGTAATACCTTTAATTTTTTATTTATGGCTGAAACAGAGAGGTTCTGAGGACTTCATTCCAGCAAGCCAGCAAAATTGGCACTGACTCTCAAACCTGAGAATGTTGGAGCTGCCTAATAGCAGAGAAGTGACTGCAACAGCTTCCAAGGAGGCCTTTGACTCTTGGCTCTGCTCCCTACTTGGGGCACTTGGCTGTTTCTAACTGTGCATCCAAGAGCATGTTCCCTTTTTTATTTACACTTGGCTTTCCTTGATCCTGCTGACCTCTTTGCAGACAACATCTGTATTGCTTGTTACAACAAATAAGAACAGTGACCTGCTCAGTCATTCACAAAGTTTTATCAGTTGCCTGTGGTTGATGCATCACTGCAGAAGGGGCTTAAAGCAAATGCTCTGAGCTCAGATGTCCAGCCTCCCTTAGCCTTGGCATCACCTGGAACAGGGGGTCCAAAAACCTGTAGACCACATGCTCATAATTCTGTTCCCACCTAATTGGTTGTTAATGAAGCCCCCTTGACCTTTGGAGAAGTTCTACCTCTGAGGGGCATTTGGAAATGAATGAAGGGCCCCTGTTTGATCCAGTGACGTGGCCAAATGGGGAACATGGATCCTGTACCTGAGTCATTTTCCTATGTGTCCCATTGTCCCATGTCCTAAGTGAATTGTAAATATCTCAATGACTGTTGATGTAGATGAAAAACCTTTTGATAATCTGTTGCGCCTAGATCTTAGCTGTTCTCCATATGACCCAATGTTTTGTGCATAAATCTGATCTGGACTGACTTTCCCAGGGACTATTTATATCTCCTATGTAAATTGAGAAAAGGTTGCACTTTATGATGTTCAAAAATTGACCAGGAACTGTTCACATCCTTCCCATCATGGGAAAATCATTATCACCAATGGCACCGCCTCTCATGCTATTAGAATTGCCCTAACACACCCGTGAGCAGTCTGTGCCCCAGCTCTCTCATTCCCAGTGAGCCTATGTAAAGACGCAAGCATCTGGCCATTTCACTGTCTTCTAGTTAGTCATCCTCTTGAGCATTTACAGACTGAAAGAAGTGCGATTTTGTACATTCTTTCCAATGTATTTCTCCACGACATTCTAGTTAGTGCGTTGTATGAGCGTTTGCCTTTGCATGTTTCTGGAGAAGGAAATGACAACCCAGTTTCTTGCCTGGAAAACTGCCAGGACAGAGGAGTCTAGTGGGCTACAGTCCATGGGTGGCGAAGACAGACTCAACTGAACAACTGAGCACTTTGCATGGTGTAAATTGCTGCTGCTCTTTTTTCCTAAGTAAGCAACTCTATTGTAAAATGAAGTCAACATGTACTTTGTTTTGCTCAGAACCTTTACCAGGAATTGCTCACCATTTTGAAAAACAAACTCACTGTTAAGAACAGCGCTCAGAGAATATGTCATAAATAAAAACACTTGAATCAGCCTGTATTTTTAGGTGTCACCTTCATGATGACGATTGTTTCAGATCTGGGTATGAGCCTCTCATGACTTTATGTCTTCCAGTATAGGCATGATCCCTTGCATATTGAGTTATGTATTTTATTGTGGATTATTTACTTTAACCTCTCTGTTTACTTACAGTTCAGTTCAGTTCAGTTCAGTCGTTCAGTCGTGTCCGACTCTTTGCGACCCCATGAATCGCAGCATGCCAGGCCTCCCTGTCCATCACCATCTCTAAGAGTTCACTCAAACTCACGTCCATCGACTCAGTGATGGCCATCCAGCCATCTCATCCTCTGTCATCCCCTTTTCCTCCTGCCCCCAATCCCTCCCAACATCAGAGTCTTTTCCAGTGAGTCAACTTTTCTCATGAGGTGGCCAAAGTACTGGAGTTTCATCTTTAGCATCATTCCTTCCAAAGGACACCCAGGGCTGATCTCCTTCAGAATAGACTGATTGGATCTCCTTGTAGTCCAAGGGACTCTCAAGAGCCCTACTTACGGTTAGGAGTATATATTTCTCTTGTAAAAAAAAATGATGCTGTCTTTTTAAAGGTAGATTTAAAAATTCTTCTTATTAGCTTTAATGCAGTTTCACTGTGATATGTCTAGGTACAGACTTATTGGGCTGGCCATAAAGTTCATTCTTTGGGATTGGAATGAAAACTGACCTTTTCCAGTCCTATGGCCACTGCTGAGTTTTCCAGATTTGCTGGTGTATTGAGTGCAGCACTTTAACAGCATCATCTTTTAGGATTTGAAATAGCTCAGCTAGAATTCCATCACTTCCACTAGAGGAACTACTGAACAATTGTACTCATTTCACATGCTAGCAAAGTAATGCTCAAAATTCTCCAAGCAAGGGTTCAACAGTACATGAACCAAGAACTTCCAGATGTTAAAGCTGGATTTAGAAAAGGCAGAGGAACCAGAGACCACATTGCCAATATCCACTGGATCATAGAAAAAGGAAGAGAATCCCAGAAATACACTTTCTTCTGCTACACTGACTATGCTAAAGCCTTTGACATGTGGATCACAACAAACTGTGGAAAATTCTTAAAGTGATAGGAATACCAGGCCACCTCACCTGCCTCCTGAGAAACCTATAGGCAGGTCAAGAAACAACAGTTCAAACCAGACATGGAACAATAGACTGGTTCCAAATTGGGAAAGGAGTACATCAAGGCTGTGTATTATCACCCTGCTTATTTAACTTATATGCAGAGTACATCATGCAAAATGCTAGCCTGGATGAAACACAAGCTGGAAGCAAGCTTGAAATATCAGTAACCTCAGATATGCAGATGACACCACTCTTATGGCAGAAAGTGAAGAGGAACTAAAGAGCCTCTTGATGAAGGTGAAAGAGGAGAGTGAAAAAGCTGGCTTAAAACTCAACATTCAGAAAACTAAGATCATGGCATTTGGGCCCATCACTTCATGTCACATAGATGGGGAAACAATGGTAACAGTGACAGACTTTATTCTCTTATGCTCCAAAATCACTGCAGATGGTGACTGCAGCCCTGAAATTAAAAGACACTTGCTCTTTGAAGGGAGAAGGAAATGGCAACCCACTCCAGTATTCTTGCTTGGAGAATCCCAGGGACAGAGGAGCCTGGTGGGCTGCCATCTGTGGGGTCGCACAGAGTTGGACATGACTGATGTGACTTAGCAGCAGCAGCAGCAGCTCCTTGGAAGAAATGCTATGACCCACCTAGACAGCATATTAAAAAACAGAGACATTACTTTGCCAACAAAGGTCCATATAGTCAAAGCCATGTATGAATGTGAGAGTTTGACCATAAAGGAGGCTGAGCACCGAAGAACGGCTGCTTGGACATGAGTTTGAACAGGCTCCAAGAGATGGTGAAGGACGGGGAGGCTTGGTGTGCTATAGTCTGTGGGGTCTCAAAGAGTTGGACACAGCTGAGGGACTGAATAACAACAAAATTCATTTGGGTTTTTCCATAAAGGTGTTATGAAGAAACCCGAATGAGCATTTTGGCTAACCCAATATTTTTATTTTTCCCTCCTGATTAAGTGGAGGGCAGGGAAACTTTATTCTCGAGATTTCTGTCTTTCTCTAATTCTGGAAATTTCTCAACTTTCAAATATTGTTGCTGAGCCATCTTTTCTTCTGGAAGAATCATTTAACCCATGTGTGTGCCTCTTACTTTACTCTCTTTCCTAATGGATCTTCCCTACACCTTTTTCTCTCTGCACAGCTTTGAGATAACCTCTCAGCATGATCTTCTCCTTCAGTAACTTGCTTTCCTCCGTTTCAGCCTGGATTTTATCTTATTTATCACTTTAAAAATTCATTTATATCCATTATTGTAAATTTTCATTTTTAAAACTTCTCACCCATTCATTTTCACATCTTTTTCTTATTTCATTTTTGCCTTTTACTATAGATTTTGGCTCATTTAATGGGTGTTATTCTTTCATTAATCCACCTAAACATAGTTATTGTCTTGCTTCAACAAAGGGGTATAGGTCATTTTATTTTTTGTCTCAATGCCTCCTTAAGTTTGTTTTCTTCTCTAGTATTATATTTCTTTATCTAGTTGGAATATTTTTTCAAAAATTATTTATTTACTTTAATTGAAGGATAATCAGTTTACAATGTTGTGTTGGCTTTTGTCATATATAAATATGAATCGGCCATAGGTATACATGTGTCTCCTTTATCCTGAACCCCCTCCCAACTCCCTCCCCAAGATTTATAGCTTCCTTTTGAAAGGAGATCTTCTTCATTCTTTGTTATTCTCTCTCTTTTCTCCTGCTAATGCTCACTCCTGTTTGAGTGGTTATGTGGTAACCATCCCCAAAGCCTAATCTTGAATCGGCCATAGGTATACATGTGTCTCCTTTATCCTGAACCCCCTCCCAACTCCCTCCCCAAGATTTATAGCTTCCTTTTGAAAGGAGATCTTCTTCATTCTTTGTTATTCTCTCTCTTTTCTCCTGCTAATGCTCACTCCTGTTTGAGTGGTTATGTGGTAACCATCCCCAAAGCCTAATCTCTTATCCTGAACAGATCCTGTAAGGGTGATGTTTATTTCCAGCCCAGTTGTACAATCAGGGAAATTATTAGTCTTATTCCGAAGCTAGTGGCTGTCTTGCTTAGTTTCTGATCTTGCATGTGTATTACTATACCTCCTGTAGCATTTGGGAGGCAGTTCCCTTTCTCAAGTGATGAGCCTGTGTGTTGCAGGGAATGTGGGGGACAGTCTACCCTTTAGCTGCTTCTAGCTCTCTGTTGTCCCAGAGGCACTGAACTCCTGATTACCATTGCCTTAGTCTGGGTCTGTGACTTCAGAACTGTTTGTTTTGGAATTGCTGTTGTTTCTCATCCATGAAGACATTTACTTGTTTCTGAGCCCAGTGCTGTTTTTGTGTTGTTTTAAGTAGATCACTGCTGCATGTTTGACATTACCAGGGTTGTATTGTCAAGTGTGAACTTGCTGGGCTATTTTGATTGAAAGTTTCTTCCTTCCATTAAACAGAAGTCACATGCCAGTAGGATACTTCTGAACTTCTAGAAGCTGCTGGCATATATTCTCAGGTCAGAGCTTCAGGAATGTTTATCTTCAGCCCTCTCTGAATAGCAGAGTCCCACATGCTTGATTAAGTCAGACCTTGCCTGTCTCTCCATGCAGGAGACTTTCCAAGGTGAGTTGATGCCTATGGATGCCTCTCAGTGCACTTCACACATGTAAAAATCTTCCCCGGTATATTTCCCTCTCTTGCTGGAGCACAAAGGGCACAATTGACACATGTAGTGTTAGATTCAGAAGGAAACTCAGAGATGTCTAAACCCAGCCTCCCTTCCCACATGGGCATACACATTAGTGATTCTTGGAAAGGCAATTGGATTTTTTAAAACCCACTGAATGGTTGCCCAAGGCAATCTTTATAGATCCTAAGAGCAATGTGACCCTTGCTGACATCTGCACAGTTAGAAAGTTTTCTTACTATCAAGTCCAAATTGACCTCCTTGTAACTGACACCATAATGACACAAATGATACTTCTGACATGATAGCTGTTCAGACGTGGGAAGACATTCAGTTTTATGCTCTGAGTTCTCTCTTCTCGGGGCTAACTCCTCCTATTTCCTATAGCACTCTTGCCTGTAACACAGATATCTCATTATTCCTTGGCCACCTCTTGATAAGTGTTGTGTGTTTTCTCAGCCATTTATTTGGACTAGAGTTCTTATGTAAAGGAACTGGCAACTCTATAATTTTCAAAAGATATGAGGAGGGTCTAGTTTGATTTCTTGGTCCCCAACTCCCCTCAGCTGTGAAAAGGATTCAGTTGGCTCCATGGCTGTCTTCACGGTCTAATTGGATGCTGTGATTACATTTACTTACAGCATGGGTAACGCAGCCCAGGCTTCCCCCAGGTCTGTGTCCAGAATCCTAAGTTTCTGCCTTGGAATGTTAAACAATACAAGGCAGATCTGCTATCCTGCTTTTACCTTTGTTGTAGCCTGGGAATGGTTACTTGCAAACCACTTCTGCAGACAGGGTAATGGCGTATTGATTGCTGAACAGGTGGTAGGGTGCAGCTTTTAGATATAAGTTTTAGATATAATTCTGTTTTCTGCCTTTCGGCTTGTTGCTGGAAGGTGTTTCATGCAATAATCTTAGTGTGGGATAATTCTGATTTCATTGCTTGCAGTAGTTTTGAGTTTCATTTCCTCCTCCTCCCCCCTCCTTTTCCTCCTTCCCCTTCTTCTTCTTCCTCTGGAACAGACTGATGTGGTACATTGGGGCCATGTGAGAATTAGGTAAAGAAAAGCTGGTCTGAATTGTTAAACTGAGGCTCTGGAAAAAATAGATTCTCATTCAGCTGAACTAATTGAACGTGTGTACTGAATGTTTTAGGGAAATGATTTCCAAAGAGTGCTTCATGGAATGCTGTAACTTTGTGGAATGCTCTGGGGATAAAGGGCTCCATGATCGTATATTTGAACATGATATATATATAATGTGCCTCCCTCTTGGGGAGAACTTTTCATCTGATGATGTGGCAGACTGTGAGACTTTGAGCAGTAAAGCAGTCTTTTCAACTTGCTTTAATGTAACATCGACCATGCTTATTTGTTCATGGAACTGCATGTAAAGAAAATCATTCCCATTAACATCCTGGAGAACTGGCCTTCTGTTTGACATACAATAGGAAGTGCTTTCACTAAGCAATGTGGCATCCTCATGAATATGCTTCTTGCTTTCACTCACAAATGCACCAGATCCTATCATGTGCCTCTGCTGTCCAAGAGACATTTTCTTGCCTCTCATCAGGGAATTAATTTGAGAATTCATTCCACAGGGAATATCACCAACCCCATAGCAGCATGGTCCCTGAGTGAGATGGCATTGATGTTTGTTTCAGGAGATGGGGGAAAACAGGAAGGAAAGATAGCATCAAGATTAGGTGGAGTTAATCATCGTGCTGTATTACAGTGGTTTTGAGTGAAAATTTATGAAAATGGCTAATGTGGGCCACTAGAAAAGAGCATATGAGCCAGAGGCAGGCGGTTCAGCAAAGACAAGGCGAAAGGAATTCAGGACTAAAAGCATGTGGAAAGCAAATATGCTCATGTCTTGGCTGATGCATGAGGGAGATTGCTGGCAAAGATGGAGAACTTAGAGGACAATTAATGAAGGGCACTCAGTCCAAACTGCAGAATTTGAAATAGACATGAGTGATGTTAGGGACGCCCATAAAGATCTCCAGGGAGGAAATAGGATGCAAATAATTTTCATGGACCAAGACCCCTTTGTCCGCTGTCAGATGTATTTGAGATGATTCCTGGCCTGAGTCCCTTGGGCTGTAAGGAGATCAAACTGGTCAATCCTAAAGGAAATCAACCCTGAATATTCATTGGAAGAACTGATGCTGAAGCTCCAATACTTTGGCCACCTGATGTGAAGAGCTGACTTATAGGAAAAGACTGGGAAATGTTGAGGCCAGGAGGAAAAGGGGGCAACAGAGGATGAGATGGTTGAATAGCATCACTGACTCAATGGACATGAATTTGAGTGAACTCCAGGAACCAGTGAAAGGTAGGGAAGCCTGGTGTGCTGCAGTCTGTGGAGTCACGAAGAGCTGGACATGACTTGAACAACAGTCTGGCCTGAGTGGAGGCTGCAGGGGCATGAGGTGGGTAGTCTGAGAGAGGAACTTAGTGATTATGAGATGTAGATAGAAGAATCCAGCTCAGCTTGACTGCTAGGATTATGGTGACTGAGATCCAGGTGTTTCTGAAAGGTACACTTCTACTTGGGTCTCATAAAAATTGGTTTCCTCTCCCTCTTAGAAGCAACACTGTATTTGTCAATGAAGTTCTTAGCTGGAAACCACCCAATGGCCATCCAGTCATTAGGAGATAAAAACTATCGATCATTATTTGTCTATTGCTCGTTGGAACCAGCAGGCCTCCAGCTAATATCTTTATCTACTTCAGGCTGTCAGCCTATTGACTTTTTTTTTTTTAAAGAACCAGTTGATTGGAGTGTGTGGTGAAGAAGAAATTATTTTTAACCAAATGATGGGAAATTTGATCATAAACCATCTGTAGAAAAACATGGAAAACTTGTGTTGATTCTTTCCCTGTCGAGTCAAGTATCAGGGGTTGGAAGGTCTGTCCTTTCTGTTTATGTTATGATCCTTCACTTGAGAAAAAGCTCAAACACAAAGGAAGTAAGAATAAAGAAGCAAGGTCCAGCAAGTAACCCAACACCGCTTACACGATCTCTCTGACCTTTGTGTGCTCATCTCGGCAAGAAGCTGGCTGGCATCGGACTTTCAACTTGGCTTGCTTGACTCAGGCCATGTGCTGGGCTCCTTCTGGGCTTCCTCGCCTTGGGTCATGGACAGGGGACTCTCTCGGAGCAGTAAACTGGGGCCCTTCTGAGTCTCTTCTCATTTGTGTCTTCTCTTTCAGGGATCACCATCCTTCATTCTCTGATGCACTGAGTCTTGAAAACTATTGCTTCGTATATGTTGCTAGTTTTTCTTTGGTTTCAGGTGGGAGGATAAAGAGTCGGACACAACTTAGTGACTGAACATAACAGGAAGATAAATCTGGTTCCTCTTCCTCCATCTTGGCCAAAGCAGAAACTCCACATTGTTGTTTTAATGTGGATTCTGTGGACTTCATGTTGGATTCAAAGTGTAACCCTTTCAAGAGAGTCTCTGTTGTGGACTGGAGGAATGAAAACACCAAGGCTATGGGACACATACTACATATTTCTCTTCGTAAAGATTCAGCCCATATACGAGAACCTCGCAGATACTTGTATGTGATGGTGGAACCCGCTCTCCAGAAAGAGAAGGTGATTTGTGCAATGGAGTTTTTGTTATACGGTATTTAGTCTCCATTCCACTAATATCTTTTTGTAAGGGAGACTACATGTAGGGCCATGGAATCCTCCATTTTATACTTATCAAATAAACAATGCTATACTAAAGGCAAAGAAATTGGAGAGAAGAAAGGACATCCCATGCTTAAAGAACCACACAGTCAGTCTTAGACTCTGGAGGGTTCTCAAGAATAGAACACTGCCTTAAGGTAAGTGAAATCTATATCTTCTTCATTTTATAAATTCTGCCAACACTGACTGTTAAGTAACTGATCCAGGGTCATGTAAAAAGTAACCTTAGTTCTCTCCCTGTAGTGGACACCTGCATTTGCAATGATTTTTCCTGTAGTGTTCCTCTCTTGCTCTTTGCTGACTCTGGGGTGGTTTCCTCCCCCTGTCCCCCACCCCCAGCTCTGCTATTCTCCCTAGCTGGTAGCATGTCATCTAAATCCTTTCAGCATATTATGCCTCTCTGCATGCTAAGTTGCTTCAGTTGTGTCTGACTCTTTGATGAGACCCTGTGGACTGTAGCCCCTTGGGCTCCTCTGTCCATGAGATTCTCCAGGCAAGAATACTGAATACTGGAGTGGGTTGCCATGCCCTCCTTCAGAGTATCTTCTGGACCCAGATATCGAACCCACATCTCCTGCGACTCCTGCAGTGCAGGCCAATTCCTTACCACTGAGCCATTGGGGAAGCCTGTCTAGATGGAGGCAAAACATACTTCCCTCTGAAGTTTCTCTTGGGAAGCTTTAACGCTACACAATTAACAATTTCCCTGTTCATTTTCTGTCCCCTTGTGGTCCTGGCCTCTGACGGTGGATGGATGGCTGTATCATAGCACTCCCTCCACATCATTTGTCACATCCTGGCACCGTGACAACAGCTACTCTGTTTCTAGAAGGCCTGCAACTAGAATGTCAGGCAGGGAAAGTAAATAACTTTTCACCCTTAGGACGTACTTCCTTCTTCAGAGGCTGCAGGCCACTGAGAGCTGGTGTGAGGCCATTGAGCTGCTGAAGCATGGCACATTTCTACTAGCCTGGAAAGTGACTGTGAAGACTTTATTCTGACTGTGCCAGGTCCTAGAAAATTGATTTGAAAAAATGACCAGGAAGCCTTGTGGACAATGGGATCTTTCTTCTTTTCTAAAGCAATGAGCTACAGTGCTCTGGCATCTTTCAGAGAGGTGGTGTCTGCTAATAGGGAATTATGTCTAACCAAGAGCAACTATAATTAACAGGGCAAAGAAAATAAATATCGAGGATAAAAATAACAATATTAAGAGCAAACTTTTTTTTATAGGGGTCACTGTAAGTCAGGGATGTTCTAAGTTCTTTAGATATATTAACTTCTTGAGCAATCTTTTAAAATATATATTATTATTATCCCTGTGGTCCTGCTGGGGGTTTCCAAGGTGGTGCTAGTGGAAAAGCACCCACCTGCCAATGAAGGAGGTGTAAGAGTGGGTTCAGTCCCCGGGAAGGGAAGATCCCCTGGAGAAGGGCATGGCAACCCACTCCAGTATTCTTGTCTGGAGAATCCTATGGGCAGAGGAACCTGAAGGACTACAGTCCATAGCGTTGCAAAGAGTCAGACATGACTGATCAACTTAGCACATGCACACACGGTACTGGTGAGAGCAGTTAAGTAACTTACTGCAAATCACTTAGAGAGCCAGTCGTGGAGCTTGGCTTTAAACCCTAACATTCTGACTCAACTCTGTGCTCTGAATCTCATTGCTCTTCAGCCTCTGATTGTGAAATTCCTCTTCTTCATCAAGTCACAATGTGGAGAGACATGAGACGAGAAGAGTGTGGAGATCAGTACACAGTAAAGAGGAGAAATACCTTTGTACCCAGAATGAAGTGGACGCTCAGTCGGTGGTACAGATTTGATCTGATGGAAATTTCTGTGGACTTCTCTACTTTCTCAGTCTCCTTTGATTTACATTCGTTACATAACCAATTCTGAGGGCCAGTGAAACTGTGAGCAGAAGCAATATGGACCAAGGCGGCTAAATAATCGTGTGATTTCCTGTGCTCCCTTTCCACCATCTGCTGGCTTGTGGACAAACTTGAAGCCAATCTGAAACTCATGATAAGTGAGAAGCAAAAGGGATGAGCAACCTGGATCCCTGAGTCACTATGTGGAAGAGAGGAGAGTGGATCAAAAGCACTACCAATCTCCACAGAACTTGAAGTGGGCTAGAGATAAGCTTATACTGTGTGGTTAAGTTGTTGAGATTTCAGGGATCATTTGTTACTGCAGCAAAAATGAACCTACACTGATCAATACATAGGCTTGCCTGTCTCAGCTGGCCCTGTGGCCTTTTCTGCTCACTGGCTCTTTCCCTTGGGAAAAAGAAGACTGTTCGGGTTTTGAGAGATGTTGCCTGAGCAGATGGAAGGATCTATTTCTACTGGGTGAAGTACAGTCTTTTTCCAGCCTCAGTATCCCCCTCCATAGGAGACAGACATACAAGGATAGGTAAGGGAAGAATGTTAGTTTTTTACTGTATAAGTTTTATTGGGATATTTATTGTGTAAGGGATATTGTGTTTTCTCTAAGGTTCTTGAACCTCTCTAAGACTGTGATTTATAGTCACATATGGAGATGTTAAACAAAACTTTTTTGGTTGCTTGAAATTTCAGCTGATGCCCAAAGTCTGAGAAAAATATCTGCCAAGTGCACTCATGTTTTAAACTGGTAGCCTAACCCATCTGTAAAGTACTTTAAAAGGAATTGCCCCCATACTTCACTGTCAGCATTAGCTCATCAGCCTCCTCCAGGGTATAAAGGTGGAAGGTAGGAGGCGAGGATTAAGGATCCCTTTGGGGAAAGTTGTCAACAGGTGGTGATGGGTTCCTCCCACACCCCAAGTCAGAAGGAGAAGTGCAATCTCTCTCATCAAGGGGGCTGCTCAGAAACCTTACTTGTGTTATCTGGCTTTTAGTGGACACAGAGACTGGACTTTGTTGGTCAGCTTGCAGCAGAGAGGGACGAATCAGAACTGCCCTGGGAATAGCCTGCCCTTCTGGGCTGTAGCCAGGCTTATTTAGGATGTGTACCTCTTGTAGAGTGGAGGATGTCCTGAGGAAGATAGCAGCTCAGGGTCCAGCTGCCCATGAGACCCTCTGGAGAGATGAGGGGTTGAGTGGGGGACTGCAAGGTGCCAGGGACTGAGGGAGGGCTGTGGGCCATAGGAAGTATCATTTTGGCAAGAAATGCAAGATGGGGATTCTTGTAAAAGTGCCCCATAAAGAAAATAATTAATGTTGGATGACATTCCCTGGGTTCCAAGAGCACTAATGCTGGATTGTATCTGCACCATTCCAGAGGGCCCTCCCCCTCACTCAGCCCTGGGAAGCCACAAGTCCGAGCTTGGGGAGTGGTGAGGAGGGAGCAGAAGAACAGAACACAGGCTCTGCTTCAAGATCCCCTGGAGAAAGCAATGGCACCCCACTCCAGTACTCTTGTCTGGAAAATCCCACGGACGGAGGAGCCTGGTAGGCTGCGACCATGGGGTTGCTAAGAGTCAAGACACGACTTCACTTTCTTTCTTTCTGCTTCTTCCCTCAGGCCTCCATGACTGTAATGGGCCTGGCCACTGAAATCGTAAATTAAAGGAGATTTTTACAGTTTTAATATTATACAACCCTGGACTTATATTTATTTATTGGAGTCTGGGCTTCTCCAGTGACTCAGCAGTTAAGAATGCATCTGCAGTGCAGGAGATGCAGGACATGCGGGTTCAATCCTTGAGTCAGGAAGATCCTCTGGAGGAGGAAATGGCAACCCACTTCAGTATTCTTGCCTGGGAAATTCCATGGACAGAGGAGCCTGGTGGGCTGCAGTCCATGGGGTCTCAAAGAGTCGGACATGACTGAGCAACTAAGCACCAACAACGATGACTGCTTTACAATGTTCTGTTAGTTTCTGCTGGACATCAACGTGAATCAGTCATATGTATACACGTATCCCCTTGAGCCTCCCTCCTGCCCACTCCTTCTCCATCCTACCCGTTTAGGTCATCATAGAGGACTGAGCTGAGCTCCCTAGCATTGGGAGCTTTCTAATGTGATTTTTATCTGAGAGTTAACAAAAAACATTATGAGACTGTTGGATATTAATTTAGGAGCAGGGAGTCATGATCCCATAGCACAGGTTGCAAAGTGACAAAAAAATTCAATCCTTATGGCTTGGGACCTATTGAGTCTGGTTCATTCAGTGAATCAGTCACACATTGTCTCACTTCCGAAAACGTATCCATCCATCAAATTATCAATTTGATACCTACCTGTCTATCACCTGGTTGAGCGCATGTGATCAGTGTATAACTTATTTGTACTCAAACATTATTTTTGTGCTATTTCCTTTGTGCGTGTCTGTGTGCTCAGTTGCTCAGTTGTATCTGACTCTTTGTGGCCCCATGAACTGTAGCCTACCAGGCTTCTCTGTTCATGGAATTTTCCAGGCAAGAATACTGGGGTGGTTTGCCATTCCCTACTCCAGAGGATCTTCCCAATCCAGGGATCGAACCCACATCTCCTGGATCTCCTGCAGTGGCAGGCAGATTCTTTCTTTACCACTGCACCATCTGGGAAGCCCTGCTATTTCCTGTGCAGAGCCTCACACGTGGGCACCGCCTTCTGGGGACTAGTTCCTTGGAGCGTCTGGTGTTTACTGCTGGAGACTCTGGCCCCCAAGATCCAGGAAACACCCTTGTGATGTCTCTGGATGTCTGGAGAAGGGATAGCAAGGTGTACACAGACAGTCAGAATTGTTCAGTGGTTGCTCCTGTACTTTTAGGACCTTTCCTGACCCTCATCACCATTCTCTCCCACTCAGGACCCTACTGTCTCTGTGCAGCAAGGTCGCCTCTCCATGACTCCGCTCTTATATTTTGCATTTACATATTTCTCAGGCCTTTCTCAAGTTTGTCACTGCCCTTAGTATCCTCTCTTCCCCATCGTCCAGGACTTGACCTTCCTCCAAGTCATATCAGAGCCTGTCTTTCTGAACTCCCCACTCCTAGCAAGTCTTTCCCATTGTCTTGTATGAGAGTTAATTCTGTCCTTAGTCCTGCTGTGCATGGTTTATGTCTCTGTGGTCATAGTTCCTAGAGCATGTCATTAATGATGGTTTTGTCTCTCTTACATATCTATGAGTTCTCAGAATACAGAGAGACATGGCTCCCCTCATTTCTATATCTTTGCTAGAACCATATGGGTGCTCACTAAATATCTGTTAAGTGGAATTAAATTGCAGATGATCACTTGTGAGGGAATTGTAAATAAAGAATGTGTGATCTAGCAAGTCAAAAATGTATTTTAAAGAAAGGTTGAGCTTAGGCCCTAGCAGATGTTAAATTCTACTGAAATATTTCGTGACCAGTGTGGATCCATAGAAAATCCAAGTGTTCAATTCTCTTAATTCACCACTAAGACTGTGTGAACCTAGAGGGGTAGATGTGTGCATCCTGCTTAGAAAAGGATGGGAAAGTTGGTGAGCTGGTTAATATCCTCCATAACCACTCTTTTGCCAGGTAAAGGAAAAAATGAACTGATTGGAGGACATGAACAGATTAGAGGCCAGGGTGAGGAAGGTGGGCCTGGTGTTATATAATCCTAGGTCAAAGAGGGCCCCTAATATTATTCCCTGGTGGCTCAGATGGTAAAGAATCTGCCTGGAATGTGGGAGACCTGGGTTTGATCCCTGGGTTGGGAAGATCCCCTGGAGAAGGGCATGACAACCAGTATTCTTCCCTGGAGGATCCCCATGGACAGAAGAGCCTGGTAGGCTATAGTCCATGGGGTCACAAAGAGTCAGACACCTCTGGGCAACTGAGCATATATACATACACACAATATTATTCCAAAAGAGAGAGTCATGAATTCTCCCAAGTCCGGGAGCTGTGATAACTCAAACACACAAATATGGTAGCTCAGTAATGAGTCAGGGAATGGCTTTGAGCAAAGCAGTATTTAGGGTGACCTACTTATCAAGGGGGGCTTCTCTGGTGGTTCAGTGGTAAAGAATCCACCTACAAAGCAAGAGACATGGGGTCTGGAAGATCCCCTGGAGGAGGGCATGGCAACCCACCCTAGTGTTCTTACCTGGAAAACCCCATGAACAGAGGAGCCTGGCGGGCTAAGGTCTGTGGGGTCAAAAAAGATTTGGACGTGACTGAAGCCACTGAGCACACACACTTGTGAAGGAGCCTGGTGGGCAAGAGTCCATGGGGTTGCAAAGAGTTGGATATGACTGTGCACAGTTGCCCAGTCGTGTCCGACTCCTCATGACTGCATGGACTGTAGCCCGCCAGGCTCTGCTGTCCATGGCATGGTCTAGGCCAGAATCCTGGAGCAGGTTGCCATTTCCTAGCCCAGGGGATCTTCCCCACCCAGAGATGGAACCTGCTCATCTTGTCTCCTGTATCAGCAGGCAGATTCTTTACCACTATTGCGACCTGGGAAGCCCTATCAAGGACAGTATTTCCCCTTTTATTAGGGGGTAGAGAGCAGGCAGCCTAAGCGAGTCTCCCATTAGATAGGAAAGGGGTAATAGGTACAAAGACAACAGCATCCATAGCTGCTTTTGTACCCAGTTGTGCTTGGCACAATGCTTGGGGGTGGGCAGGGCATTGAAGGGAGAGTGGCTGGCAATCTGCCAGGATACATGGCTTTAGCTTTAACAGGGTCAGGCTCTGCTGTTTTGCTTGCTAGCTGCTCCTGATCATTTTTTCTCTTCTGCCTTTTATTTTTCCCCCAGACCTTTTGGTACCCAATGATTTTTGATTAATTTATTTACCATCGTTGGGTGATTGATGCTGTTTGGTGCTGGTACTTTGTAACTTTCCAATTCTTCTAGTTGTCAATGTGACAGCCCCCTGATGATTAATTAGACCTGTCTCTTGCTCTTTTCATTCTCCCTGTGCGCCAAGGCTCTTGGTTTTCAGCAAATATAAATATTTCTAAATGCAGATTTAATGATTGAGAACACCCAACAAAATCCAGAAAGATCTATGATACTTTCACTCTCCTTTACTTTCCCACCAAAATGTAATGCATTGTGTTTTTTCTCTCCCTGCTTTACTTCAAATTTTGAGAATCCACTTGGCTTTTGGAATCTCCTAAGCTATGGTTTTTCCAGTGGTCATGTATGGATGTGAGAGATGTACTGTGAAGAATGCTGAGCGCCGAAGAATTGATGCTTTTGAACTGTGGTGCTGGAGAAGACTCTTGAGAGTCCCTTGGACAGCAAGGAGATCCAACCAGTCCATTCTAAAGGAGATCAGCCCTGGGTGTTCTTTGGAAGGAATGATGCTAAAGCTGAAACTCTAGTACTTTGGCCACCTCATGCGAAGACTTGACTCATTGGAAAAGACTCTGATGCTGGGAGGGATTGGGGGCAGGAGGAGAAGGGGACAACAGAGGATGAGATGGCTGGATGGCATCACGGACTCAATGGATGTGAGTCTGAGTGAACTCCAGGAGTTGGTGATGGACAGGGAGGCCTGGCACGCTGTGTTTCATGGGGTCGCAAAGAGTCGGACACGACTAAGTGACTGAATTGAACTGAACTGAAGCTGTTTTTCTGTTCTTCTGGCATCTCCATCTATGCTTTTTCATCTTTTGTTGTCTCCTTGGTTTATGTGAACTCAATTTCCTCTACATAATGTGTAAATTTGGGATGGTAGTAAGAAGAGGAATTGGTGTTTATTATGTCCTTTTTATTTTTATTTTTTTTGTACAATGAGAGGTGCTTTTCTTATAAAACATTTATCAAGCATTTACTATGTGCCAGAAACCCCTCCTAGGACATCCATGCAAGGCAGTCATCTTTATCTCTATTTTATAGACAAGAAATTGAGGCTTTGGGAGAATAATGAAAATGTGTTAAGTCATACAGCTAGGAAATGGCAGAACAGGGACTTGAAGCCAACCTTTCTGACTTTGTCAACCTGTGTGATTTTCCATGACATTATCCTGAAGGAGATCAAGGATGGATGAAGGAACCGCCAGAGCCTCAGAATCCAGGTGGGATCATAAACTTTCTCTCTACAGGTGGTTCTCAAAACTTAGATAATTAGATCCATGCTTGATGAACTACCTAAAAATCATTTTGGATGCTTATTTAAATATAAATTCCTGGGGCTTCCCACAGTTGTTAAAGATGTCTGGATAGGCCTAAAGCTGTGTGTATTTAAAACACTGACTCGGTCAGTTCAGTTCAGTTGCTCAATAATGTCAGACTGTTTGCAACCCCATGGACTGCAGCACGCCAGGCTTCCCTGTCCACCACCTACTCTTGAAGCTTGCCCAAACTCATGTCCATCGAGTTGGTGATGTCATCCTCTGTTGTCCCCTTCTCCTCCTGCCTTCAATCTTTCTCAGCATCAGGGTCTTTTCCAATGAGTTCTTCACTTGCTGCCATAAGGGTGGTGTCATCTGCATATCTGAGGTTATTGATATTTCTCCCAGCAATCTGCCTACATTGTTCTAATTCCCAGCCAGGTTAATGAACCAGTGCCTTCAGCAACTTCTACCTAGTGCAGGACTTTTCTTGACATCATTGAGAGATGACTGTCCAGCCTCTTGGAGAGGGAGCTTCATCCATGTAGCAGCTTCCCCAAGTGAACAGCCCTTGATATTGTGGGAAAATTCTTCCCTGCATCGATCTGTCATCCATTCCTTTGTCACCACCATCTGTGATCCTTCCAATATAAATGATAGGCAGTGCTTATTAAGTGCTCAGTGCATGCCTGAGACCTGCTAAATGCTTTAGATCTGTTTTGCCACTCAAGTGCCACCACCACTCTCTGAGGCTGGCGTTATTATTATTCTTCCCATAGAAGAGGTGAAATCATTCTGGGGATACAAACAGCATGTTGATTTTATATCTTCTATATCATCTCTCCCGATATTTGCAGATAACACCCTTCCCAATCCATCTACTTTTTCATAATTGAATATGATGAAAAATTCAACTGGGTACTGACATTTTCCAAGGCAAGGTGCTAACAGGGCAAAGATGAAGATGGTCCCCTCTCCTTAAGGTTCTATCATTTAGTGGAGGAGACCTGTGTGCATTTATACTAGAATGTAGTTTTGTGTGTGAATGTTGCCTCTTTCAGTGGAATGAGTGTTCTTGGGGGCAGAGCCTGTACATTCTCCAGTTTTCTTTTGAACAGTCAAAGGGATGCATTGTGAGGGGAATCAGTAAGACACATTGTTATAAATTGATTGAGACTCTTTTTTGGTCTCCGTGTTGCCCCAGGTGAGTCGAGTGATTAGGTAGAGAGAAAGGTAGGCTCTCCTGGATTCCTAGAGTATATATCTTTGAGATGCTTCATGAATTTCTTGGGAGTCCACGTATCTGAGATGTGGAGAATGTCTCCCTGGGAGACAGTAATTGTGATGGTTAATCTTTCAACTTACTGGGCTAAGGGGTTGCCCAGATAAGTGGTGAAATGTTATTTCTGAGTCTTCTCTGTGAGGATGTTTGCAGAAGAGATTAGTGTTTGAATCAGCTGACTGAGTGAAGCAGACCCTCCCTTACCATTGCATCCATTCAATGCACTGGGGGTGTGAGTGGGAAAAAAAAGTGGAACATGGGCATTTTGCTGTTTCATCTTCAGCTGGGACATCTGTCTTCTCTTACTTTCGGATATCAGAGCTCCTGGTTCTCTGGCCTTCAGATTCTGAGTTACACCAATGGCCCCTCTTCCATTTCCTTTGCCCCCTCCCCTCTTTTCAAACCATTGAACTTGAATTATTTCACTGGGTTTCTTGGTTCTCCAGTGTGCAGACAGCCCATCATGGCATATCTCAGTTTCCACAATCACATGAACCAATTCCCATAAAACTCTTCTTATAGATCCATGTGAATCCTATTGGGTCTATTTCTCTGGAGAGCTTGAATACAATTGTTGCCTACAGTGTCCTAACCCAGCAGACAAAAACGCAGGATTTATAACCAGGAACATGCAGTTGTCCTGTCTACCTGATTGACTTTCTCCGCGATCTTAGATCTATCCTTACTGCATGCCTTAACTTCTTTCCCGTCTGCCAAATGGGAATACCAAATCCTTATTAGTTCTTAAGAGTGTATAGAAGGAAAGTATTGAATACTGGTTATTATTAATGTACTTCAAACTTCTTGGTGACAGTAGCTGCATAAATATAGATCTTTCTTGTTTTAAGCAAGTGATGCTAAACAAAACCAAGAAATATTAAATTATGAATTACAGAAGAGATAAATTATGGAGGTAGTTATTATTTAAATTGCAGAAATATTTCTCATTTTCAGCCCAGGGTTCCTTTACAAAGCAATCTGTCTTGTGCTTTTAAAGAAGTAATTCAATTTACAAAATTTGATTTGCATGCAACTTTTTAGAAACATTTATCATGTAAAGTGAGACATCATCTGACTAAATTAGAGAATTTACCAATATGTTTTGGCTTAGGATGAATATCACTTCCTCCAAGGTTGTGAATATTGGCAAATTGAATATCACGTCTCCCCTTCTCAGGCAGAGACTATCCAAGTCCAGTTTTGAAGCATCTGGTCTGAGAATTAGTAGTCATGGTGGGAATACTTGTATTTATGCTCTAGCTTTGTCAATAAATTACTCATATCTCAGGGAGGAGAACCTCACGAGGTCTCAGTTTTCTCATCTGGAAAATGAGATGGTTGGAGTTGATGGTCCCTTCTAGCTTCAGGGTTCATTGACAGCGCTCATTGCCAAAAGAACTGATCTGAAATCACAGAGAACAAGAGCTGGCATACTGTCAGTGGGTAATAAATACTTAATCAATGGATAAATAAAGTTTTGATCTTCAGTTCTTTCCGAAGTGATCCTGAAAATTCCAAAGTTTAAGATAAAATCCGTTGAGAAAACCCTATTCCTTAACCTTCACTGACTTGACTTCTCCTTGGGGGCTTTCTGCGTCTTTAAGCCTGGTGAGAGAAAGATATCAGCTCTGTAGAAGCACTGGGATTCACATTTCAGGTTATGAGACGGCAGTCGATGGCTGCAAGTACATAGAGACAGAGAGATGCAGCGGTCCCCTCTTCTCACCTTTTGCAGTTTCCCCGCACATCCTGGCACCTGCGTTGGCATTTGCTGTCTGAGTCTGGCTGCTGACCAGAGTCCCACCCTCACAGAGACCTCAGGTATCTGGGCCTCCCTCCCCGGCTGTGAATCATCAGAGGTGCTGAGTCTTCTCCCACTTTGAGTTACTGGCAGAGGTGTTGTTTCTTCCTAAAAGAGGAGGGAGAGAGTTGCTAAGGAACACATTAAAACGCTGACGACACAACAATCTCCGAGAGCTTGGGCCTCCAATGTTTGACTCTAATCAGGAAATCATTTTTAGAAGGATTTGTCGGTGTAAGAAAACAAGCTCCCGAACTAAATTAGGATCTGGATTATTTTTTCCTCCTCTCCCAATCTGCCTCACACGGCAGATTGGTGAGCCCTCGCAGTTCTGTGCGTGGCGAATTTGTTTCTGTTGCGCATTTTAATTCAGAGCTCCGGAAGGTGAAGGTGTCTGTGTTTCTAAGGACTGCGTTTTTTTGGAGCAGCTCCCTTGGAGGTGTGGGGCTTGCCTCTCCTTTCCTCAAACCAGTTGGCTTTCTTGGCAAGGCGGCCCAGGTTTCAGGATTCTTTAATCTGATTGTCTTTTTCTTTTTTCCCCCTGCCAGTAATGAATGCACCGCGTGTCTCTGGGAAATTAAGGTAATCCATTCTTCTGTTGTCTTCCTATCTCTGCAGCACGGATAATAGTATTTAACCTACCTTTGCAATATACTGAGTGGCCTGTCAGGGTCTCTTCCTTAGAAGGACAACTTGAAAACATTTTAATAAATGCTCCTTAACTATATGCTTTAAAAATACATGGGGCCAAATGGCAAACAACTCAGTAATAACTAGTTCAGCAATGCAGACTGGCCATTCATCACTCTCTCTGCTATTTCCACTTTTCTCCTCTTTCTCTTCCCACATCCTTCCATTTTTCCAGGGACACCTTGTTTCTCTTTGGGGTTAGAATCTGGGGAGAACCTAGAGGTTTGGTAGTTATTGTCCCTGCTGCCCGTGAAAATCCAACTGCTTCTTCAGTTGGGAAAGCTGTTGACTTTCATGCTCTGTGAGGCTCCCAGTGAACTCTGCGCTAAAGGACAGAAGTGGGTGCCCCGCTTGGTGATGTTGCAGAAAGATTGGGTATACCTGGATGCAGGCCCTCAGTTACATGCCTGTGGTTTCATTTCCAGTGCAGGTAATGACCTAATCTAATAACACTTGTCATGTTGTGTGTGTGTCAAGCAGACATTCCATGGGGTGGAGAGGTGCCCATCAGACTGCAGTGTGAGCCTATTTTAGGGATCAGAAGAAAACAGTAAGGACTGAGTCCTTAGGTGTTGGCAGGGCTAGCCTCTTGAAGGGACATGGCAGTTAATGGTCCCAGAGGGGAGAAGACTCTTGAGAGTCCCTTGGACTGCAAGGAGATCCAACCAGTCAATCCTAAAGGAGATCAGTCCTGAATATTCACTGGAAGGACTGATGCCGAAACTGAAGCTCCAGTCCTTTGGCCACCTGATACGAAGAGCTGACTCATTGGAAAAGACCCTGATGCTGGGAAAGATTGAAGGCGAGAGGAGAAGGGGATGACAGAGGATGAGATGATTGGATGGCATCACTGATGCGATGGACATGAGTTTGAGTAGGCTCTGGAGGTGGTGATGGCCAGGGAAGCCTGGCATGCTGCAGTCCATGGGGTTGCAAACAGTCGGACAAGACGGAGCAGCTGAACTGAACTGATGTGCACTCAAGAGTGCCCAATGTTCAACTGTTTGTGGTTCAGGGCTCTATGGAAATTTTCAGAAACATGATGGTGTTGGCTTGGGAAGACTATTCCTCCTGTGTTTTTGTGGATCCTGCATGCTCCTCTTGATTTAAGAGATCTGTGTTGATAAACACCCTCAATCCTCCTGAGCCAGAGACTTCCTGGATAAAAAGGCCTTATCTATAAGAAGACGCCAGGACCAAATGGGCATCTGCGTTAATCTTAATGTCCTGGTTTCTCCACCTCATAAGAGATGATTTAGATGAGTTGGCAAAAGATGAGTTTAGATGAATTCTCTATGAAAAAGTGTGTGATGTAGGAGCCACATTATCACCCAACAGATCAAGCCTAATCTTCGCAGGAAACACGATCCTTGTTTTCTTGGGCTTTGAGTTCCCAGAATACATGCTCCGGAGAATCCATGAGCCACTAAATTCTATAACTGAGCTACCCATCTGGTCAATGAGAACTTCCCTCATCTGTGTGGTGAGATTAGGAAACTACAGTCTCTCAATTGTGGATATTGTGTGTGTGTGTGTGTGTGTGTGTGTTAACTTGAATTATTTCACTGGGTTTCTTGGTTCTCCAGTGTGCAGACAGCCCATCATGGCATATCTCAGTTTCCACAATCACATGAACCAATTCCCATAAAACTCTTCTTATAGATCCATGTGAATCCTATTGGGTCTATTTCTCTGGAGAGCTTGAATACAATTGTTGCCTACAGTGTCCTAACCCAGCAGACAAAAACGCAGGATTTATAACCAGGAACATGCAGTTGTCCTGTCTACCTGATTGACTTTCTCCGCGATCTTAGATCTATCCTTACTGCATGCCTTAACTTCTTTCCCGTCTGCCAAATGGGAATACCAAATCCTTATTAGTTCTTAAGAGTGTATAGAAGGAAAGTATTGAATACTGGTTATTATTAATGTACTTCAAACTTCTTGGTGACAGTAGCTGCATAAATATAGATCTTTCTTGTTTTAAGCAAGTGATGCTAAACAAAACCAAGAAATATTAAATTATGAATTACAGAAGAGATAAATTATGGAGGTAGTTATTATTTAAATTGCAGAAATATTTCTCATTTTCAGCCCAGGGTTCCTTTACAAAGCAATCTGTCTTGTGCTTTTAAAGAAGTAATTCAATTTACAAAATTTGATTTGCATGCAACTTTTTAGAAACATTTATCATGTAAAGTGAGACATCATCTGACTAAATTAGAGAATTTACCAATATGTTTTGGCTTAGGATGAATATCACTTCCTCCAAGGTTGTGAATATTGGCAAATTGAATATCACGTCTCCCCTTCTCAGGCAGAGACTATCCAAGTCCAGTTTTGAAGCATCTGGTCTGAGAATTAGTAGTCATGGTGGGAATACTTGTATTTATGCTCTAGCTTTGTCAATAAATTACTCATATCTCAGGGAGGAGAACCTCACGAGGTCTCAGTTTTCTCATCTGGAAAATGAGATGGTTGGAGTTGATGGTCCCTTCTAGCTTCAGGGTTCATTGACAGCGCTCATTGCCAAAAGAACTGATCTGAAATCACAGAGAACAAGAGCTGGCATACTGTCAGTGGGTAATAAATACTTAATCAATGGATAAATAAAGTTTTGATCTTCAGTTCTTTCCGAAGTGATCCTGAAAATTCCAAAGTTTAAGATAAAATCCGTTGAGAAAACCCTATTCCTTAACCTTCACTGACTTGACTTCTCCTTGGGGGCTTTCTGCGTCTTTAAGCCTGGTGAGAGAAAGATATCAGCTCTGTAGAAGCACTGGGATTCACATTTCAGGTTATGAGACGGCAGTCGATGGCTGCAAGTACATAGAGACAGAGAGATGCAGCGGTCCCCTCTTCTCACCTTTTGCAGTTTCCCCGCACAGCCTGGCACCTGCGTTGGCATTTGCTGTCTGAGTCTGGCTGCTGACCAGAGTCCCACCCTCACAGAGACCTCAGGTATCTGGGCCTCCCTCCCCGGCTGTGAATCATCAGAGGTGCTGAGTCTTCTCCCACTTTGAGTTACTGGCAGAGGTGTTGTTTCTTCCTAAAAGAGGAGGGAGAGAGTTGCTAAGGAACACATTAAAACGCTGACGACACAACAATCTCCGAGAGCTTGGGCCTCCAATGTTTGACTCTAATCAGGAAATCATTTTTAGAAGGATTTGTCGGTGTAAGAAAACAAGCTCCCGAACTAAATTAGGATCTGGATTATTTTTTCCTCCTCTCCCAATCTGCCTCACACGGCAGATTGGTGAGCCCTCGCAGTTCTGTGCGTGGCGAATTTGTTTCTGTTGCGCATTTTAATTCAGAGCTCCGGAAGGTGAAGGTGTCTGTGTTTCTAAGGACTGCGTTTTTTTGGAGCAGCTCCCTTGGAGGTGTGGGGCTTGCCTCTCCTTTCCTCAAACCAGTTGGCTTTCTTGGCAAGGCGGCCCAGGTTTCAGGATTCTTTAATCTGATTGTCTTTTTCTTTTTTCCCCCTGCCAGTAATGAATGCACCGCGTGTCTCTGGGAAATTAAGGTAATCCATTCTTCTGTTGTCTTCCTATCTCTGCAGCACGGATAATAGTATTTAACCTACCTTTGCAATATACTGAGTGGCCTGTCAGGGTCTCTTCCTTAGAAGGACAACTTGAAAACATTTTAATAAATGCTCCTTAACTATATGCTTTAAAAATACATGGGGCCAAATGGCAAACAACTCAGTAATAACTAGTTCAGCAATGCAGACTGGCCATTCATCACTCTCTCTGCTATTTCCACTTTTCTCCTCTTTCTCTTCCCACATCCTTCCATTTTTCCAGGGACACCTTGTTTCTCTTTGGGGTTAGAATCTGGGGAGAACCTAGAGGTTTGGTAGTTATTGTCCCTGCTGCCCGTGAAAATCCAACTGCTTCTTCAGTTGGGAAAGCTGTTGACTTTCATGCTCTGTGAGGCTCCCAGTGAACTCTGCGCTAAAGGACAGAAGTGGGTGCCCCGCTTGGTGATGTTGCAGAAAGATTGGGTATACCTGGATGCAGGCCCTCAGTTACATGCCTGTGGTTTCATTTCCAGTGCAGGTAATGACCTAATCTAATAACACTTGTCATGTTGTGTGTGTGTCAAGCAGACATTCCATGGGGTGGAGAGGTGCCCATCAGACTGCAGTGTGAGCCTATTTTAGGGATCAGAAGAAAACAGTAAGGACTGAGTCCTTAGGTGTTGGCAGGGCTAGCCTCTTGAAGGGACATGGCAGTTAATGGTCCCAGAGGGGAGAAGACTCTTGAGAGTCCCTTGGACTGCAAGGAGATCCAACCAGTCAATCCTAAAGGAGATCAGTCCTGAATATTCACTGGAAGGACTGATGCCGAAACTGAAGCTCCAGTCCTTTGGCCACCTGATACGAAGAGCTGACTCATTGGAAAAGACCCTGATGCTGGGAAAGATTGAAGGCGAGAGGAGAAGGGGATGACAGAGGATGAGATGATTGGATGGCATCACTGATGCGATGGACATGAGTTTGAGTAGGCTCTGGAGGTGGTGATGGCCAGGGAAGCCTGGCATGCTGCAGTCCATGGGGTTGCAAACAGTCGGACAAGACGGAGCAGCTGAACTGAACTGATGTGCACTCAAGAGTGCCCAATGTTCAACTGTTTGTGGTTCAGGGCTCTATGGAAATTTTCAGAAACATGATGGTGTTGGCTTGGGAAGACTATTCCTCCTGTGTTTTTGTGGATCCTGCATGCTCCTCTTGATTTAAGAGATCTGTGTTGATAAACACCCTCAATCCTCCTGAGCCAGAGACTTCCTGGATAAAAAGGCCTTATCTATAAGAAGACGCCAGGACCAAATGGGCATCTGCGTTAATCTTAATGTCCTGGTTTCTCCACCTCATAAGAGATGATTTAGATGAGTTGGCAAAAGATGAGTTTAGATGAATTCTCTATGAAAAAGTGTGTGATGTAGGAGCCACATTATCACCCAACAGATCAAGCCTAATCTTCGCAGGAAACACGATCCTTGTTTTCTTGGGCTTTGAGTTCCCAGAATACATGCTCCGGAGAATCCATGAGCCACTAAATTCTATAACTGAGCTACCCATCTGGTCAATGAGAACTTCCCTCATCTGTGTGGTGAGATTAGGAAACTACAGTCTCTCAATTGTGGATATTGTGTGTGTGTGTGTGTGTGTGTGTGTGTATTTAAGCAACAGAAACCCTGCTCCCCTACCCTCACCAAATGTTACTGGGTTGGCCAAAAAGTTCATTCCGTTTAGCTTATGAATGATCCTGAATGAACTTTTTGGCCAACCTAGTATCCTGTATGGAATCCCCAAATATTAAACAGATACAAGTGGGCATGGATGTGAGGGAGTAGAATTCTTCTTGTCTGTACATCTCCCATATGGAGCCCTCTCCTCCATGGCTTCCAGGTACTTCTCTGGAATTCCAGGGCTAAATCACCAAGCATGTTGACAGAAGAGGTCCCTGAAATTCCAGAGAAGTTGCAGTTTGCACCAGGCACATAGGAAATGTCCAGGAAATACATCAGATTCATTAAAATTCTAGCTGAGAGATGGAAGAGTTAAACTAAAGCGGCCAGAGAGGCACTGTAGTCATGAGATTCTGCCCTCCATGGATAGCAAGAGGACTTTAGCTGTCCCTTCAATTTTTCCTGCTTTTAGGAGCCCCTTGCTTCCTTCTGGGTCCTCACTGCTATTTACACAGTGTGACTGGGGTTGGGATGAGCCCACAGGAAGGTGTGTTCCTTCTGTGCTAGTGCAGGAATGGATGTGGCATCAATCTATCTGCAATTCTAAGCTCAATGTGTTCCCCTTAAATTTTTAGAAAAACCAAAGGTACTTTGCAAGTGCAATAGAGCTTCCAATTAGGCGTTTAAGCTCCCCATTTCTATTTCCCTAATGACTTGACTTGCTCTCTTGCTTTATGAAATGAAAATAGCTTTATTTGGGCATGAGGATGCAGCTGACTGCATGCTTAATATGCTTTTTGCAACCAGCTCCTGCCTGTGTCTGGCATGTGCAATGGGCAGAATAATACATTTACATGCTTATTTCTCCTAAGTATACTGGACCATTTGTTCCAGTCCCGTACCTGTGTTAACCGAAGGTGATACAGTCTGGGAAAGTGTCTGGAAGGCTGGTGTTTACTCCTCCAGAAGGAAAGGTGTCCTTGAAGGGCAGACACCGGCCCCAGGGCTCTGTGTGTGTGGAGGGGATGGATAGGTGGACTTATCAAGAGAGGTGGAAAGCAGAGAGGGGCCTGGTGAAAATCCTGTAAAAGAGTTGGATCAGAGATAGGGAGGACAAAGAAAAAGCCCTGGAATGACATCAGCTAACTTGTGAGAAGGAAATAGCAAGAATGATGAATCCAGTTCTGCGAAGGTATAGGGTTAAGGGCTAAATAATTCTTTCTTCACTGGGGAAATAGAACTGAAAATAAAATATATATCCACTTCCAAATTTATCTGACTACTGGGCAGAGTTAGACCCCCCCGCCCACCCCACCCAGGTTCTAGAAACCCAAAGGTCATCTAGTCTTTGGCTTTCTGGGTTTCAGCAAACAAGGAATCAACTACGGCCCTGGGTGTTGTTCAGGTATCTGCGCGGCACTTTGGAAAACCACTTCAGGAGATGTCGGGGTTCTCCTCTCTGCCCCAGTCTTGCCCTTCCTTCGAGATTGCCCCAAGCACAGAAGGTTTCTGAGGCCATTCTGGCTTGTGCTCGGTGTTCCTGTTATTGTTCTCAACCTGTATGGGGGCTCCGTGCACCCAGGGTCTTGGGCTCTTCTTCCCTGGCCCCCAAGGTGAACAGCTGGGCAGAGCCCATTGTTCTCAGAAGGCTTGTCAGTTTACAGGCAGGAAGTGAAAGTGTGGTTTAGGGAAAGCCAGAGCTAGTGCAGCCCTTTTCGGTCATTTGTCTGGTAGCAGCAAGCTGAGAATGCCCTGTTGCGACTGCCTGGGAGCCAGCAAGCTTTTCACATGACTTTTTCTTTTTTTTTTGATGTGGACCATTTTTAAAGTCTTTCCTGAATTTGCTACAATATTGCTTCTGTTCTATGTTTTGGTTTTTTGGCCATAAAGCAGGTGGGATCAAACCCACACCCCCCTGCATTAGAAGGCGAAGTCTTCATCACTGGACTGCCAGAAAAGTCCCTTCAGATGGCTTTTTAAATGCAGATCCCTCCATGGAGACCACAGCAAGGCTGGGCCGTATGGGGTGCTCTGTCAAGTAGAGAGTCATCTGGCTCAGTGTGGTCTGTGGCTGCATTTGGCTTTCTTGTCTAAGGTGCCCTTGATTAGATCCGAGACTATAGAGGTACCTGGCCATTGCCGTGAGGCAGCCATGGCTAAAAAATAGACAGAGGGAAGGAGATCTCACATGGCTTCTTCTTATTTCAGGGAACACTCTGGGCCTGCCTCAAAGCACATCTCCTGCTCAGCACTGTTGGCTGGCCTGCTGATGGGAAGGCCTGCTTTCCAAGTCTGAAGGAGACCCTGAGGTCATTGTGTCCATTCCCCTGCCTTCAGGCAGGATTAGAGATAAGCTGCCCTGCCAGAGGATAATCTCTTCTACTTGTAAAAGCTTCCAGAGCAGGCCCCAGTCTCTCCCCAGACCATTCATTGCAACTTTTAACAACCTTCACCATCAGGAAATTCTCCCCCTTAGCTATCCTAAATCCCTTATGCTGAGGATTAAGTTTCTCTCCTTATTCTATCCTCAGTAGCCACTGCCAAGACTCAGCCTGCACTGCCTAAGAACTCTTCTGATACCTGAAGATTGTATTAAATCCCGCCTGCCTGTCTTCCCCCAATGAATAATCCAGGCTTCTTTTCCTCCCAGGCCCTGCTTCCCAGTCTGCTTATCACCTCTGAGGCTGCCCTCTGATCCCTTGCTAAGTGCCAGGCTCCCTGGAGAAGAGCCCAGATCCAGGACTTGGAGTCCAGTAAGTTCTGACCCATCTGACTTCCAATGAGAGTCTTCCTTGAACCTGTCATGAATGTTACCTTCCTGTTCATGTTCCCTGGTGGGGCTTGCATGCTGGTGATGGTCTCACTCAAGGGCTTATGGTCACCTTTCAGCATACTAGTGTACCAGATCATTTTTCTCTACTCCCTTGGATGTTAAGGGCAAAATATATCACACCTGGGCTTCCCCAGTAGCTCAGCAGTAAAGAATCTGTCTGCAGAGTATACGAGTTCAATCTCTGAGTCGGGAAGATCCCCTGGAGGAGGACATGGCAACCCACTCCAGCCAGCATTCTTGCCTGGAGGATCCCCATGGAAAGGAGAGTCTTGTGGGCTACCATCCACAGGGTCACAAAGAGTCGGACACGACTGAAGCGACAGCATTCACACACGCATATCATGTTCCACATGGGCATCACTGCATGTTCCACGTGGGCATCACTGCATCATTTTACTTGCACCAAAACTGACCACTACTGGAAGCAAGGAGAAAGGAGAATGCAGACGATTCTCAGTGCCTGTGGCTCTTCTGGTGGCTTGGACAGAAACAAGTAGCCTGTATCTGCAGAGACGTCCGTTGGTTGCATGCAGGTCCTCACACCAGTCTGATGACCATCTCTCTCTGGTTGCTTCCTGCCTCTCCTTTTCTGTGTTCTCCCTGACCTCTGTCACCTTTTCACAGGTGCCAGGGCCTCCCACTGTATTCCTGGGGCCTGATCTCCCCCACCCCCTCACACAGCATGCTTCACCCTACAACTGCCCCTCCCCAAGCCATCTCCTATTTCCTGTTCACATCAGGTCTCAAAGCTATGGTTTTTCCAGTACTCACGTATGGATGTGAGAGTTGGATTATAAAGAAAGCTGAGCGCAGAAGAATTGATGCTTTTGAACTATGGTGTTGGAGAAAACTCTTGAGAGTCCCTTGGACTGCAAGGAGATCCCAAAGGAGATCAGTCCTGGGTGTTCATTGGAAGGACTGATGCTGAAGCTGAAATTCAAATCCTTTGGCCACCTGATGTGAAGAACTGACTTATTTGAAAAGACCCCGATGCTGGGAAAGATTGAAGGTGGGAGGAGAAGGGGACAACAGAGGATGAGATGGTTGGATGGCATCACCAACTCAATGAACATGAGTTTGAGTAAGCTCCAGGAGTTGGTGATGGACAGGGAAGCCTGGTGTGCTGCAGTCCGTGGGGTCGCAGAGCCGGACATGACTGAGCGACTGAACTGAAAGTGGTCCCAGGGGTCTGCACAGCCTAAACACACTCCCTCTGCACTGGGTGGAAACAAACGTGGGTGAGATGGCCACCTTCCTCAAGGAGAGTGAAGGGGAGACAAGGACCTGAGACACAGGTGTGGTGAATTGCAAACAGCATGCAGGACTTGACCTCCTGTGTATCCACAATAGGAGAGAAGGGGTCAAAGACCACCCTCAAAAAAGAGTCTAATGAAGCAGGAAGGTACTCAGTGCACAGGACATCAGGCTGGGGCAGAGAAGGCTTCCTGGGGGAGAGGGGGGCTGGAGGTGAGCTGGGTGAGGAACAGGCCAAGAGTAGAGGCAAATAGGAAGCACTCGATTGGCTCCTGGCTTCTGCTTTGCTCCCCGCCACCCCAGTTCTTTCAGTTCTGTGCATCTCTAGTTTCCAAGAGGGCTTCTCTCGTGGCACAGATAGTTAAGAATCTGCCTGCAGTATAAGAGACCTGGGTTCGATCCCTGAGTCGGGAAGATCCCCCTGGGAAGGGAACAGCTACTCACTCCAGTATTCTGACCTGGAGAATCCTATGGACAGAGGGGCCTGACGGGCTACAGTTCATGGGGTCACAAAGAGTTGGACATGACTGAGTGACTAGTTTCCAGGAGAGAGAACCCTCTTCCTTTCAGTCCATTAGTAAATGAAAAACAGATTAATGAGCATCTATTAGATACAGTGGCATATTGGTGGCCGTGACTTGGTTCAAGGATGTGGGATTCTGGTTTACTTGTCTCTGGGCTGGAGGGGCAGGACCAGGACTGGTCAGGGCTCCTGGACCCTGGGCACCTCTAAGTTCTGAGCAATGCTGTTGCTTTCCCACATTGTGCTATGCAGTATTTTCACTGTCTTCATTGTTCTCTGTGTGGTTGGAAGACCTGTCCTAGACCATAGGATGTAGAGATAAAGCAGGCAAGGTCCTGCTCAAGTGAGGCGGGGTAGGCAGGATTCTAAGTTAGTTCCCAAATTCCTGTGCCGTGGTGTTCCTGCCCTGTGGAATACCCTCCCCTGGAGTGTGGATGTGGACCATGAATGTGATGGAGCTCTCATTCCAAGGACTAGGTTATGTTACAGGCAGAGTTGATGGTCACCTGACTCAGTCAGTGAGCTCTTCATGGAGACTGGGCTTTTCCTGATGGGAGAGATTTGTAGCATGAGGAGGTTTCAATGTGAGTAAGACTGTTTCTGACTTTGAAGTTGGAGGGGCCCAGGGCAAGGAATGTGGGCAGCCTTCGGGAGCTCGGGGCTTGGTTTGTGGCCAGCAAGGAAATGGAACCTGTAAGTCTACAACTGAAGGACCTGAATCCTGACACAACCACACAAGCCTGGAAAAGGACCCCAAGCTCTCGATGAGAACACAGCCTGGCAGACACCTCTATTTTAGCCTTGGGAGACCCTGGGCAGAGAACTCTGTCTGTGCCTAGACTTTAGACCCACAGGGCTGTGAGCTAATACATGGTGGGGGGGAACGACTTAAAAGCTTTTAAGACTATGGTAACTCGTAGGTTTGTCATATATAGCTTTTATTATGTTGAGGTATGTTCCTTCTATTCCTGCTTTCTGGAGAGTTTTTTTAATCATAAATGGATGTTGAATTTTGTCAAAGGCTTTCTCTGCATCTGTTAAGATAGTGGCTATGATCCAAAAGTCTACAAGCAATAAATGCTGGAGAGGGTATGGAGAAAAGGGAACCCTCTTAAACTTTTGGTGGGAATGCAAACTAGTACAGCCACTATGGAGAACAGTGTGGAGATTCCTTAAAAAACTGGAAATAGAACTGCCTTATGACCCAGCAATCCCACTGCTGGGCATACACACTGAGGAAGCCAAAATTGAAAGAGACACGTGTACCCCAATGTTCATCGCAGCACTGTTTATAATAGCCAGGACATGGAAGCAACCTAGATGTCCATCAACAGATGAATGGATAAGAAAGCTGTGGTACATATACACAATGGAGTATTACTCAGCCATTAGAAAGAATACATTTGAATCACTTCTAATGAGGTGGATGAAACTGGAGCTGATTATACAGAGTGAAGTAAGCCAGAAAGAAAAACACCAATACAGTATACTGACACATATATATGGAATTTAGAAAGATGGTAATGATAACCCTGTATGCGAGACAGCAAAAGAGACACAGATGTATAGAACAGTCTTTTGGACTCTGTGGGAGAGGGAGAGGGTGGAATGATTTGGGAGAATGGCATTGAAACATGTATAATATCATATATGAAACAAATCACCAGTCTAGGTTTGATGCAAGATATAGGATGCTTGGCGCTGGTGCACTGGGATGACCCAGAGGGATGGTACAGGGAGGGAGGAGGGAGGGGTGTTCAGGATGGGGAACACATGTATACCTGTGGCAGATTCATGTTGCTGTATGGTAAAACCAATACAACATTGCAATTAGCCTCCAGTTAAATAAATTAAAAAAAAAAAGACTATGGTAATTTGTAGAAGAGAAATATGCATCAGTAGAAGCAGCAGTACAAGATGAATAGATGGGGGAATGCAGAAAAATGTGTCCAGGAAAATATTCAAATAGTAGTAAATGCTGTCCTATGACAAACCTAGATAGCATATTAAAAAGCAGAGGCATCACTTCGCTGACAAAGGTCCTGTATAGTCAGTTCAGTTCAATCACTTAGTTGTGTCTGACTCTTTGTGTCCCCATGGACTGCAGCGTGCCAGGCTCCCCTGGCCATCACCAACTCCCAGAGCTTATTCAAACCCATGTCCATCGAGTTAGTGGTTGATGCCATCCAACCATCTCATCCTCTGTCGTCCCCTTCTCCTCCCGCCTTCAATCTTTCCCAGCATCAGGGTCTTTTCAAATGAGTCAGTTCTTCGCATCAGTATATGCATCTTTGCTCTGTCTTGTCAAAGCTATGGTTTTTCCAATAGTCATGTATGGATGTGAGAGTTGGACCATAAAGAAGGCTGATCACCAAAGAATTGATGCTTTTGAACTGTGGTGTTGGAAAAGACTCTTGAGAGTCCCTTGGACTGCAGCGAGATCAAACCAGTCAATCCTGAAGGAAATCAATCCTGAATATTCATTGGAAGGACTGATGCTGAAGCTGAGGCTCCAATATTTTGGCCACCTGATACAAAGGGCCGACTCATGGAACTCTGGGAAAGATTGAAGGCACAAGGAGAAGGGAGTGGTAGAGGATGAGATGGTTGGATGGCATGGCCAACTCAGTGAACATGAATATGTGCAAACTCCAGTAGACAGCGGAGGACAGAGGAGCTTGGCATGCTGCGCTCCATGGGGTCTCAAAGAGTCGGACACAGCGACTAGACAGCAACAAAGATCATGCAGAAGAATAACCCCTAGATGTGTAATGGAGAGGGGACCCTGTCAAGGGAGCATCTGTTCGCTGCGGTGGTGTTTAAGGTGAATGTCATCGAGGACCCAGTTTGCTGGAGATCGGGGGCCCGAGCAGTTCAGGAGGAGGGAACAACTAGGTAAAGGCCCTGTGGCTTCAGTAAGCCTGGTGTTTTCAGGTGCAGCAAAAAGCAGGTTCTTGTGGCTGGACGCAGTCTACAGGGAGAGATACCAAATCATGCAGGGCTTTCCGTGGCTGAACATGGAATTTGGATTTTATTTTCAACATGAGGGAAGCCAAGGAGGATTTTAAGCGCGAGTGACACATCTGCAGTCTGATTTAATGTTTATAAAAGCTCACTCCAGATCCTGGCTGGAGCTTGTATTTCCCTGGAAGCCGGGGTGGGTGTGTTCGTTCAGGGAGGCTGTAAGCAGGACTCTGCATTGTCCCGGCGAGTACGCTGGGACCTGGGGCCAGGAGTGCACAGGAGATACGAGAGGTGTTGATTGGACTTTTTCTCTTTCTTTTTTCCTTCCTTCTCATTTTCTGTTTTTTTTTTTTTTTTTTTTAAACCCGTTCCTGTTCTTCCTTCTCTCTTGATAAATTTGCACACCCTTCTCTAGCTCTGGCCCCACGGGACCAGAATAGAAGTCCCATTCATCCTCCTGCTGGGGACCAAGCACATGGAATGCATGTCTGGAATCTGGGTAAACAGAAGGCTGCTGCTGCTGCTGCTAAGTCGCTTCAGTCGTGTCCGACTCTGTGCGACCCCATAGACGGTAGCCCACCAGGCTCCCCCGTCCCTGGGATTCTCCATGCAAGAACACTGGAGTGGGTTGCCATTGCCTTCTCCAAAGCATGAAAGTGAAAAGTGAAAGTGAAGTCACTTAGTCGTGTCCAACTCTTAGCAACCCCATGGACTGCAGCCTACCAGGCTCCTCAGTCCATGGGATTTTCCAGGCAAGAGTACTGGAGTGGGGTGCCATTGCTTTCTCTGAAACAGAAAGCAGAGAAGTGGAAACAGTCCCCAAGGCCCACCTCGTCAGCCTGGAACGGTCCCCAGTCTAAGACTACTGTCTGTGTTCGTCACCTCAGGCGAGGCCAGTACCTGGGGGAGAGTTCTGGTCCTTCATTGTTGATGATTAGCTTGTTGTACCCAGTTCATCCTTCTCTTAGAGGCACCTGAGTGTGGAAATCATACTTTCTGTCTCTGTACCCCTGGCGCCCAACCCATTCCGCCTGTACATGGCAGGTACTTGGTGAAAGCTTGGTGACAGGTGATGGGAATTTGGTTCTCAAACTAGTGTTGATGGAATTGACTCTAGACAGAAACTACCATGTGTCATTGTGGTCATTCATTTATCCCATCATTTATCCCATACACATTTATTAAGTGACTACCGTATGCCCTGCCTGGGACTAGGGACCGTGGATACTGTATCAAACAGACTGAGAGTAACTTTTATGTAAGGAATTTATTCTTAAAGGAGAGATAGTTTTTTTTTTTTTAAGTATAAAAATAGTGAATTAAAAACAAAATGGAGGTAAGTGCTATGAAGGAAATAAACAAGAAAACTAAATGTTTCAGCCCAGAGACTCCCAGAAGGACTAAATCCAGGTTCTGAAGGTATAATTTAATGAACGAACAAATGCACAAATCAATAATTTCCCTGCCCCTGGATTTGCTATATTCTGTTCAATTTCTCTTCTCTGAGTCTGTTTCTTCTGGGAGGAGATCTGTAAAGGAGGGCAGATATTCAGGAAGGCTTAAAGGGAGAGTGGCAAGCTCCAGTGTGCCTCTTAGGGCGGTGGCTACAGTAGGTGGGGTAGGTGGGCCATGTGAAGGACAGAGGCTCTTCCATCATCAGAGGGTGTGATAGGAGGGGGTCAATTAGGAAATAGGAAAAGGAGATGGACTTAGGGGACATGGAGATAGGTCATGAAAGATTACTGGTTAAGGGAGAAGGAGGTTGAAGGCCAAGGTCCAGGACCACATACAGGTCTTTAGCTTGGACAATGGTTTGCTCAACTGATGGGCCTTATTGAAATGAGATACCAGTGATAAGGAGGAAGAGAAGGGGTGGTGGGGTGGGGTGGGGCAGGGGAGCTCCGAGAAGTTTAGACATGAGGCTCTTGTCTTCAAGGAACCTGTCACACCTGTGGTCAACCAGGCAGGAGGGCAGGGCTGGACACGTGGGTGTGGAGTTATCGTTTGTCACCCAGACACTGGAAGCTGGGAAATGAAGGAATGCTGGGAAGTGAAGGAACCCAGGGAAAAGCAGGGCTTCAAGCAGGAAAGGAGCTGGCGATGGAAGAAGTCACATATTCAGGAGAAGGTTTAACTCAGGGAACTGTGTCTTGGCTGGTAAGGCGGGAAGGGGTGGGCCTGGAGCGCAGGTGATGTTGTGGTGGGAGGGCCTGGCTGCCACCCAGGGGCCCCCACTAGGTGTGCAGACGTGGGGGGAAAGGGAGGCGTGCATCTGATGCTTCTATTTTCACTGCAGGTAGGAGGGGAGGTAATCTGTTGCTTATGACTCTTCCCATTTTTTTTTTTTTTAAGAAGTGCAACTGCAGCTCAGTAAATGCTCATGGGAAAGGGCTGCAGAACGAGAGGGGCTGAAGTTCTGGGGGAGAAGAGGAAGCAGTGGATTGGGGGTATGTGAGGAGCAGGATGCTTCTTCTAACCTTTCAGGAAGAAAGGGCGGGTAGAGAAGCAGGTGTGTGTGTGTGTGTATTGTGTGTTGTTTGTGTGTTGTGTGTCTGCTATATGTGCATTATGTGTTGTGTCTGTAAGTGCATTATGTGTTGTTTTGTGTTGTCTATGTTGTGTGTGTGTGGAAACCAGAGGTTCCGCACTTCACACATTGCTGCCTCTGCATTTCCTGTGAAGTCGGAGGCAAGCTCGTGTGAGAAGGAGGAAGAAGGTGGGAAGCAGGTGGGTGAGTGGGGGATGCTTGAAGGAGCCCTGAGGAGAGGGAAGGGGCGAGCTGGTCAGGAGCCTCTCCAGTGGCCTTCGGGAGTCTCTGTGCACAGGCCACAGCACCAAGGGGACACCTCTAGACCACACCACGTGGCCAGCTTGAGCCTGTAATTTGAAGTTCTTCCAAATCTAAAACTGAGCAGGGGCAGATCAGAGCTGTCTCCTCCAAGGCACCTGCCTCCTTCTCAGCCTCCCAGAAGGGAGGGAGGGAGGAGAGGTGGCTGTGGCAGAGGGCGGCCTGAGTTACGGCTTTCCTGGGTGAAAGGTTGGGAGGAGCCCACCCGGGAGTTTTTACGATAAGCAAATCTTTCTGTCTCCATTTCTGTATTGCCTGCCTCACCACCTGCTCCTGCCTCCTCCCCAAGTCTGTTCCATAAATAATTAATGACTGTGACAGCAGGTTCTGTTCCCATAACTGAAGACACCTTTTGGCAGCTCTGAAACTTTGCAAGCTGAACTGCTCACCTTGTGTCTAAAACTGTGGCTCCAGACAGTTTACTGCTGAGCGTCTTTTGTTGTGATGAGCGCCATTAATGTCACAGCCATAAGCCCAAATTGGCTGCTGAAGTCAGAGTCTGGTGATACGAAGTTCTGGGGACCAGTGATGTGGGGCGGGGAGTCAGGTGGGAGGAATTTAAAGTCCTGTTAGGGGCCAGATTCAATTCAAAATACTCTATCGTGTGTTATAGAGATACAATGTCTTAGGTTACATTCCTCAAAGCAGAGCCTGTAATGGGGATTCTTGAGAAGGTGGTTTATGGATGAGAGGCTCTCAGAGGCAGGGACTGAGAGAAGGATGGAGCAGGGATAGAGGCCAAAGAAGGATGTGGCCTCAGGTGTGCATACAGTGACCTCTGTAGGGTTCACTGAACCCCAGTGTTGGGCTTATCTTGCCTGCCCTTTCCCAGGCAGTGGCAGAGGGCACTGGCTCTGATTCCTTGTGATTTTCCCACTTAGACCAAGGTAAGTCTGAGAAGTTGCCATACTGTGTAATGCTAAGTTGCTGAATTGTGTCGGACTCTTTGTGACCCTTGGACTGTAGCCTGCCAGGCTCCTCTGTCCATGGGATGCTCCAGGCAAGAATATTGGAGTGGGTTGTCGCCAGTGGTTCTGTTACTATGTCCGTTTACTTTAGTTCATATACTGAAGTCATTCATTCATTCATTCATTCACTTATTCATTCAACAAATGTATACTGCAGCTCTTCCCTCTACTCTTGTATGGCTGATTGTCTCAGGACATATTTTGTTTTAAATGCTGCACTAGTCACTGACAGCCAAAGAATTTTGTGCTCTCAGATGTGCCACGAAAACTCTCTTTTGAGTTTCTGTTGGCTGTAGCTCATCAGTGTATTCTCAGCATCTAAATAGGTTTAAATGTCACAATGGGGTGGAAAAGGAAGAGAAAAGAAGAGCATTGCCACCTCAGGAGGAGGGAGAAAGGAGGCCAGGGTGATGGCGGGAGAAACCAGGGCCCTGGGTTGGCTTCTGAGTCCTTCCAGCTGTCGCTCATGGACCACCCTCAGGAGGGGAATAGATAAAGAAGAGACAGGCTTTGTGGAAGGATCCCACCAGTCTACCACGAATGATGGAGAGTTCAGGTGCCGGTCCAAGGCCACCCTGGGAGCTTGTTGCCATGGAAGTGCCTTCTCAATGCAGGGTGGCTGAGGCTTTATGAACCTATCAGTGCACTTTTTCTGATGTCACAGAGAGGCTGTCCATTTGTCACGCACTTCTCCATGTGGTCCTGGAACCCCAGTCTGTAAAATCAAAGCTTCTGATCACTTGATCCCAAAGGCCCTTTCCAGAGCAGAGAGCCTCTATCTCAATGATTCCTGGTGCAAATGGTGAAAAACAGTTAATCCAGGCTGAGGGGATGTGTCTACTGGCACGTCAACTTGGATGGAAGGACAATGGCATGCTGCTCGGCTTTTGGAGGCATTGAAATGAGGTTGAGGGGACCCATCACTGTGTTGGAATCAAGACTTACTAAACTTGAAAGGCTGAATAAATGGACCAAAACCCAAAAGATAAAGTGCTGCATTTTTGAAATTAAAAACTAGCACTTGTACAAATACAGATGAGAGAAACCTGGTCAATGAGCAGTTCAAGTGAAAATACTTCAGAGTTTTAGTTCAGGATATATTTATGAGTTCAATAAATATTAATTGGATACCAGGCACTGATCCAGGAGCTGGGGACACAGCAGCGAACAAGATGACATCATCCTCATATGGCTTACATTCTGGTATTAAAACGTAATGCACAATACACAATATGCGGTACAAATAAGTAGGTTATATGATACAGGCTGGCAAAGGATGGTGAGAGGAAAGGAGAAAGCTGAGCAATGGGAAATAGAATGATGGGATGCTGTTTCAAATGAGGGACAAGGAAGACTTCTACAAGGAGGTAACACTTGGCCTGTTAGCTGTTTGACATGGTTGCTAAAAAGCTACTGAAATCCCTGGTTCTATGACTAATTATTCCCACTAATTAGTATGACCTGCTTGGATACCTCAGCCTACTTATGATCCCGTGACTTCCTCCAGCTGCAGCATCAGCCCTGAAGGTCAGTCCAGGGTTTTCAGAAAATCAAGCCAGCCTGCCTGACCTTGGCTTCTTTTTGGTTAATCTGAATCTTCTGGGCTCTTGTGAGCCATCACCCATGGCAGGACATCCTACCACCGACCATTTCCAATGCTGCCATCCAGGATCTGTGATTAATGTTACAGACACTTGGGATGAACTGGACTCCCCTGCCCCCTCTGGCCTGAATGTGGGGCCACCCTCGGTGACCAGATAACTGGCAACCCTGATTTGTTCACCCTGAGCTCTCCCAGTCCTTTCACTCTTTCAAAGAGCTCTATTGGCACTAGCTCCAGAAAAACATTCAAAGGGAACAGTTTCTGTTTTATTGATGTTCATCTTCCTGAGTTTGCATCTCATGTGGCATCAATGCTAATTTTTCTAGGTGGGGGAAAAAGTTTTCTTCCAAACTTCTTGCAATTTTATTAATAATGTAGCAAGTAAGGCCACGTATTCTGTTGGCTTAGCTGGTCCCAGAGAGGCCACCCAAGCCTCCGAGCACCCTTATTCTCCCTCCCGCTGACTCAGTCTCTCTCTCAGGTGGGTTGCCGAGGCACCAAGAGCAGAGGGCAGGGGGAATTATGCATGAACAGAGAGATGAGAGACTGACCTTCTGTGTTTAAAGGTTAAAATGATTTCTTGGGAAATGGAACAAACTCACTAATCAGAAGCTGTTCTGAATTTTTCCTGCAAAAATTAGACTCTGTGAGTCTCTGCACAGGCTCTGTTTGGGAGAACATATACACACACATTTAACAACTCAGTCAGGTTCAACTTAAATTCGTTGAACATACCTACTGTGTTCCTAGTCCTGGGATGACTTAGGCTAATGGGGACATGAGGAAGAGAAAAAAAAAGCTTTAGTGACCTCTAGGTCAAACAATAGGAACATGCAATGAGCCATCTTTTGACTTCATGCCACTTAAACAGAATACGATAGTGATGCCAGGGATTTTGTGAAAAGCCAACAAGATCAGAGCCCATTGTGGAGTCTGCCCCACTTCCACAGCCATGGTGCTGGTGGTGAGGCAACAACCTTCAGGATGAAGTTCACGGGCACCAGGAGGTCTTAGCCAGAGGGCTGAACTGAAACCAGGGGAGTGGCTTGAAACATAAAAGACAAACATGAACTGAGTACACTGTCTGTGTCCAGCACTATGAGGGGCACTTGAAGATAAATACAAGTCAGATGCGACTTCATAAATATAATCCCAATGAAGGTGGAGAACTTTTCTGTCTTGTCCTCTGCTCTATTCCCAGAACTAGAGCAGTGTCTGGTATTTAGTACAGGAGGTGTCTTTACCCCTTTGCTGGACACAGCCATAGTGGCTTTCATTACTGATGCCACAGTGCTGGGCACTGGGGTGCTGTCGCTAGAGCCTGGATGTTGCTGTCCCCACCCTTAGCAGGATGAATTCAGTGCTGTGCATCCTCCTTCATGCTGCTGACCTCACATTCAGAATCTGGCTTGCATTCATCTGACTGGGGAAGTTGAGGTGACCTCAGGCAACATGGACCATAGCTGCAAGGGAAGCTGGGAACTGAGCATTTGGTTTGTGTTCTCTTCTCAAAAAACCAATGAGGTGAGGGATTTGTGAAATGTTGGGAGGGCATCCCAAGGTGTTAGGTGGTATAGAAGAAAGAAAGATGATGGTTACAATAAAATAGGTGGTCCTCATGTGCCAGGGATAAAATTATAGATATGATAAGAGCAGAGCAGCCGTGAAGAGACAACCCACACAAGGTAAGAGAAACCCAAGTAAGATAGTAGGTGATGCAAGAGAACATCAGAGGGCAGACACACTGAAACCATACTCGCAGAAAACTAGTCAATCTAATCACACTAGGACCAGGGCCTTGTCTAACTCAATGAAACCAAGCCATGCCTGCAGGGCAACCCAAGGCGGGCGGGTCATGGTGGAGAGGTCTGACAGAACGTGGTCCACTGGAGAAGGGAATGGCAAGCCACTTCAGTATTCTTGCCTTGAGAACCCCATGAACAGTATGAAAAGGCAAAATGATAGGATATCAAAAGAGAATCTCCCCAGGTCGTTAGGTGCCCAATATGCTACTGGAGATCAGTGGAGAAATAACTCCAGAAAGAATGAAGGGATGGAGCCAAAGCAAAAACAATACCCAGTTGTGCATGTGACTGGTGATAGAAGCAAGATCCGATGCTGTAAAGAACAATATTGCATAGGAACCTGGAATGTCAGGTCCATGAATCAAGGCAAATTGGAAGTGGTCAAACAAGAGATGGCAAGGGTGAACGTNCGTGGTCCACTGGAGAAGGGAATGGCAAGCCACTTCAGTAGTCTTGCCTTGAGAATCCCATGAACAGTATTTGCCTTGCATCTATCCAATATACAGTAACTGGTCAGATCCAAGACACCACAGTAAACACTCCTGATAGGAAAGGAGAAAAAAGGAAGTCACACAGCCAACCTGTCCACACCATGATGAGATACTGTAGGACAATATATCAAGAGCCCACCACCATCCTGCCCCATCACACTCATGTTTTGGATCTGAATTTTAACTGCTTGCCATTCTTAGTACCGTTCAGTGCATATTCTCTGGCAGGCTGTTATCTGTAGAACAGACTTCTACCCTTTGTACTCAGAGCCTTCTAAATCCGTGGCTGGATACAATTAGCAGTAAATTGAAAATGTGTGATTAAAGCTCAGTCAGGAACTACTTACTGAAACTAACCCTGAGCAAAGATTCACAGCTGGCATCAGATACACATGAAATTCTGTATCTTCTCCAAAATGCCTAATTTTTCACTGTTTGAATCCCTCAGACTGTATTATACTGTCTGAAATTTACTTTTTGTATCATTGGTAACATTTTTAGTATTAGTAATAACAATACAATTATTCTTCTCTCTACATACATACATACATAGTAGCAATCTGAAAAATGAAACACATTTTGAATATGCTCTTAAGGCATTACATGAAAAATGAGGCCGAGATAAATCAAACATGCAGCGAAGTTGAACAGAAATGCAACTCTTGGAAACCAATCTGGAAAATTTCAGTCAAGTTTTATTCTGATGGAAAATTCCAAATTAAGGAATAGCGCATGCCGCTTTAAATTTTCTTTTTAATGAAGCACTTAATGTATTTATATGCATAGTGGGTATATATATTGAGCAGGATCTCATACTTTCACAATATGTATTCATAAAAGAATATAATGTGTCTTGGTTTGATACAGCATTGCTTAAACAAACTTTGTTGGCCCTCAGATGAAATGCTTACTGATAAGACAACAAATGTTATGTTTAAAATTAACCTCAAATAAAAATAGAAAGTGTGAACAGAGAAGTCAAGTGGAATTTATTCCTCCCTCCCTGGCTCTCTTATCTACTTCTCCTTAACCTTTCTTTCCTTCCCTCCATTTGTTTATGGAACAGACCATTTTTATTCTAATGTACTCAACAAATATTCATTAAGTACTTACTATGTACTAATCCTATAATATTCTAAGGTTTGGGAAAATATTTTATACATGTTGAAATAAAAAATTTAAAGTTTATAGTACATTCATGGAATTCAGAAATCCAAATAATGTGCCAAAGATATACATGTAGGTATTCATCACTCCTGTCCTGACTGCCCTGCACTGAACAACTTGTTCAACTGAACTCCTTTAGGGAACGTGTTTTATATGCTCTTGTGTAACTTTCTAGTGTCTCTCTATGTAAATATAGGCAAATGTAAATATATTTCATTATGTCCCTAAATAAAGTATATGACAGTGTCATGTATCTTTATTATGTTTTTAGTTTTTCCTTTCACTTATTTATGTATCTTGGAGAATTTTCCATTTCGGGGTATTAAAAATCTTTAATTAAAAAAATCTTCACATGTGTAATTATCCTATGGTATATTTAATCTCTTCCCTTTAGATAGGTATGCCTAGTTGTCACTGGATTATTTGCTAACAGAAAAGTACCTCTAGAAAATAATTTCTTATGTAAAAATCATTTCAGGTGTTTCTGCGGGGTACATTCTGCAAGGTATAGACACCATCCTTATGGCAGAAAGTGAAGAGGAACTAAAGAGCCTCTTAATGAAGATGAAAGGAGAGTGAAAAACCTGGCTTAAAACTTCACATTCGAAAAACTAGGATCATAGTGTCTGGTCACATTACTTCATGGCAAATAGGGAAAAAATGGAAAGAGTGACAGACTTCTTGGGCTCCAAAATCACTACAGTTGGTGACTGCAGCCATGAAAATAAAAGATGCTTGCACCTTGGAAGCAAAGCTTGACACATCTAGACAGCATATTGAAAAGCCAACACATTACTTTGACGGCAAATGTTCATATAGTCAAAGCTATGTTTTTCCAGTAGTCATGTATGGATGTGAGAGTTGGACCAGAAAACAGGCTGAGCACCGAAGAATTGCTGTTTTCGAACTGTGGTGTGGAAGACTCTTGAGAGTCCCCTGGACTGCAAGGAGATCCAACCAGTCAATCTTAAAGGAAATCAGTCTTGAATATTCATTAGAAGAACTGATGCAGAAGCTGAAGCTTCAATACTTTGGCCACCTAATACAAAGAGCTGACTCATTAGAAAAGACTCTGATGCTGGGAAAGATTAAAGACAGAAGAATATGGGGTTGACAGAGGATGAGATGGTTCGATGGCATTATGACTCAATGGACATGAATTTGAGCAAATTCTGGGAGATGGTGAAGGACAGGGAAGCTTGGCATGCTGCAGTCCATGGGGTCGCAAAGAGTCAGACACGACTGACTGACTGAATAACAAAAACGTTTCCATAAAAAAATTGCTGGATAAAAGAGTTTTAAATTTTGTTAGGTTTTATTAAATTGCCCTCTCTATGGGTTGCAGTATTTTGTACTCCAGGAATGAATGAAACTTCGATTTTTCATATACCTCACCAACAGAGTATATTGTCAAACATTTTGAAATTTTACCAATATTATAGGTGAAAAAATTATAGTATTTTAAATGAGATTTCATTTATGATGAATGAGGTACATTTTTATTTCTCAGGAAATATTTTTATTTGATTTTCAAAGAACTGTTCATGTCTTTGTTTAGTTTTCTGATGAGTAGTTGACTTTTTTCTTGATTCCTAAGTATTTGCATATTTGGGAGATCACACTTTGCCTCCAACAAAGCTTTGAGTCACATAGGATTTTAGTTCCCTGACCAGGGATGGACGCCTCATCCTCTACAGAGGAAGAGCAGAGTCTCCACCACCGGAGAGCTAGGGAATTCCCCCCAAATTTCCTTTTTGCTTTGCTGCATATCTTTCTTCAGCTTATGATGACATTGCAATTAGTTTTTCTTATAGTGGCATTAAAAAAAAAACAAAACTCTGAGAGTCGCTCACTTTAAAGATTTCTGCATTTTAAGCGACAGATAGGCTATCCACTCCAGTATTCTGGCCTGGAGAAGTCCATGGACTATAACTGAGTGACTTTCACTTTCTAGATAGGCCTTCATTTTCCACCCTAATGTATAAAAAATGCAACCATGTTTAATTTTAATAATTTTATGGTTTCATGCTTTGCAGGTATTGATTTTTGTTCTACTGATAACTATCTTAGATTTTCCAATTGTAACTATATTATCTGCAGAGTATTGATTTTACTTCACTCTGCTGTAATTTTACACTTCTGATAAAAACACATTTCTTCCATAATTGCAATGGCTGGTGCCTCTAGCACCTTGTTCATTAGTCATGGAAGTCGTGAGTTTTCTCCTCTTCCTGCTTCCAGTGTTCTTTCTCAAATGGCGCTGGTTTCTGGGCTTGACCTATTGCCCTCATGCGTGTGCTAGTGAACGTTTCACTGATTTACATTTTGGAGCATTTTTCCTTTGTAAATAAAATGAGTGTAAAATGATCAAATGCCATTTCAGCATTCAGAAAAGGGATCATGTGATTTTTTTTTTTTACCTTAGATAGAAAGAGAATTAAATATAATAAAAGGTATTTTTAATATTCAACTATCTTTTTTTTGGCCTGGAATATTTTTTGGCCTGGAATAAGTCTCAGGAATATTTGGGAGATTTATTTTAGATGGTGGTTATTTTTGATGCATGGTTATTTTAGTGTTCTGCTGTATGTATTTGCTACAATTTTTTTTTTTTTTTT
>SJYX01000359.1:241287-256632 GCA_006410675.1 Oreotragus oreotragus
GATGCTTTTGAACTGTGGTGTTGGAGAAGACTCTTGAGAGTCCCTTGGACTGCAAGGAGATCCAACCAGTCCATTCTGAAGGAGATCAACCCTGGGATTTCCTTAGAAGGAATGATGCTAAAGCTGAAACTCCAGTACTTTGGCCACCTCATGCGAAGAGTTGACTCATTGGAAAATACTCTGATGCTGGGAGGGGTTGGGGACAGGAGGAGAAGGGGACGACCGAAGATGAGATGGCTGGATGGCATCACGGACTCGATGGACGTGAGTCTGAGTGAACTCCGGGAGATGGTGATGGACAGGGAGGCCTGGCGTGCTGGGATTCATGGGGTCGCAAAGAGTCGGACACGACTGAGCACCTGAACTGAACTGAACTGTTTTAAAGTCTGGACTCGTATCCATAGACAGCTGGGAGCCTCTAGTGAGTTTTAGGCAGGGGAGTAACAAAGTCCAATTTGCATTTTAGATTGATAACCCTGAAGGCAGAGTGGGGAGGATGGTGGGAAAGATTAGGGCTGGAATAGGGTGACTAGAGTTAGAGAGGAGGGGATTTGGAGGGAGAGTGGAGAGGGAGGGGAAAGTGGAAGTGGCAAGAGAGACAGAAAGAAACAAGGAACCTGGGAGGGCAGGTTCGAAGAGGAGAGGAAATCTGGAGCATTGGCAGCTTCAGTCCTGAATGAGGGGGGTATGGGGAAGGTCAGAGTTCTCCCACAGGCAAGAAGGCACAGCAGGAGGTGTTTGTAGGTAAGGGTGATGTGATTTCTTGGAAGTTGGGGGAGTTCATGAGCTTGAGGGGTTCACATTGTCTAATTCCTTGAGCCCCAGGCCAGCCTACCTACATCCTTTGTAGGGATCATCTCTTTCCCTCATCAGGTAGCTCAGGATTCAGCAAACTTTTTCCTTAAAGGGCCAGATAGTCATTATTTTCGGCACTGTGGGCCGTGCGGCCTCTGCCTAGACTCTAGAACAGTGGTGCAAAAGTAGCCGCAGACAGTCCATCCACGGAGGGGCGAGGCTGTGTGCCAGTAAACTCTGTTTACTAAAACTGTCTAGCCATAGTTTGCCGTCCTCTGAGCTACCTGACTCCTGCTGAGCCTGACCCTCTCTGAATGCTCTTCTTGCCCTTTGCTCTTTTCCTTTAGAGCTCGCATCTCAGTTCTAATGAATTATTTGTCCAAAATGTGCTTCACACTGACTCCAGTGTTGGGATTATAGCAGGGGGTGTGCCCATCTTGTCTTCATGGCTCCCAGAGCTGACAGGTATGTCACCCAGAATGCATCTCATGCTCACAGGGTGCATTGTTCTCACTGCTTTGTATTCATCAGTTTGCCCAAACTGCCCAGGGATTGCCCAGTAAGTAGACACTCTTCTTATCCTCCTTGACAGATAAGGAAACTGAGACTCAGAGAGACTAACTAATGTGCTTGAAATCATACAACTGGAAAGGAGGGGGATCCAACTTTGGACTCAGCTGGGCTCTGTAACCACAACACCATTGATAAGTTGCTGGTAAAAAGTGAACCAAGTAAAGAAGAATTTCGGTTCCTCCTTTGGTAGGAAAGGGGGCAGGGTGAGGTAGGGCTTCCTAAGGAGGAGGATGGAAACCTGGCATTGTCACTGTGGGAGAGGAAGTGGGAGTTGACTGTGGGCAGGAAGTGGCTTTGCCCTGTGATCTAGGTGAGAAGGAAGGACTTGCATGGACGCTTCTACAAGCTATGGGTTTTCCTCTCGATGGACGCAGCAGCATGTGGCAGGGAGGCACTGCTGAGGTCTGGGTTGATGCAAGTTGTGGGTTTACCTACAGGTATCTTATTCCCAGATAGTGCAAGTGGTAAAGACTCCACCTGGTGTTATAGGAGGTGCAAGAGACATGATTTTGATCCCTGGGTCGGGAAGGTCCCTGGAGGGAGAAATGGCAACCCACGGCAGTATTTCTTGCCTGGAAAATCCCACGGACAGAGGAGCCTGGCCGGCTGCAGTCCGCAGGGTTGCAAAGACTGAGCACACGCCCGTGAGTCTTGGGTCAGAGCAGCAGCAGTTGCTGCTGGATCAGATCACCGTTTGGTTTTGGTTTTGGTGCTTACTGACCTTATAACACATTGCCTAACTGAGTCTTAATTTTATGTTTAATAATTTTGCATCTGAGAACCTTGCTCAACTCATTTATTAACTAAGAGTTCATAGAATATGTTAAATTTTCTAGATAATCACATAAAATGTCTTCAAATCATTAACATTTTATTTTTTGTGTTTCTATTGTTAGCTTTGTATTCTTTCTTTTGACTTATTTCACTCTCCAGACATGCCAGTAGATGTAAATGCAAATAGTGAGGAAGCATCCTGTCAGTAGTTTAAATATTTGGCAAGTCATTTCCTGTTCCTTTTTGTACATAATATTTTACAGATTAATGATTTCACATTTTTCGTGGAAGATTTGTGTCACTGATTTGGTAACAGTAAAAGCAAAGGCACCTGAAGGAACTGGCCTGTAATATTAATCGGAGCTCAGCAGATGGGCCCTACTTTTCCTTCTGAGAACTTTTTGTGCATGAGTCTCCCTGAGGGCAAGGACGCTCAAGCCACGCCTTGGGAAGCTATACCTCCTTCTGCCTCACCGTGGCCTGTACCCCGCTCTTTATGGCCCCAACAAGTGTTCTCAGCTCCAACCAGGCAGTACCTAGTGCAGACTACTTCCTGCAGACCCTGTGCTTTGGACCCGTTTTGATGTTATATTGAGTTGTTTGTCAGAAAAAGGACACAGTTCTTGCCTCCGCTGGGAGTGGGAGGGGTGGGCACCTTCCCCTGTGTGTTGTGTATAAATATGCATCTGAATGTGTGTACCTGGTGCTCAGATTACAACCTCCAGTTCCTTGTGGTGGAGATAAGTTTCTCTCATGATGTGACTAATAATTAAAAATAAAAAGGTGACTCTAGAGCCATGTGGATTAGTCCTGAGAGAGTAGAGATCATGGTATGTAGCAAACCCAAACAGGTTGCAAAGAGCTGAAAGGACATTCATATCTAATAAGATGAATTTTAGCAGAGATGAAATCAAAGCAAATTCTTTAAAAAAAATTGATATAATGAATTGGGCAAGTCTGTGGTAGAAGAGGCTGAATAACAGGGTATCAGGGTGAAGAAACCCTGGAGGTTTGGTTGACTGAGCTCATATGGATGAAAGACTCCAGGGTTAGGAAGGCCCTTAGCCCCCTCCCTACCCACTGAGTGGACTGCTTCCTATTTTATTATCATCAGCAAATAGTAATTGAGTATGTAGTGTGTGATATTTGCAGAAGGTATTAGTAAAATATGAAATTTAATCTTCTACTTTCATATATTTTAATTCTTTCACTCATCCTAAAACTATTATTGATAACCTACATTGTATTAAAATACAAAGGTGATTAAAATATAGTTCTTAAAGGAGCCACAGCTTATTTGGGAAGAGAGAATCAGTACATAGGGTAAAATGCCTAAAATGTAAGAATATATGATAAGTATATGATAGGATACAAATTCATGAGGTCTGCACATTCAAAGTCATTGCCCTTCCCCAAGAACACCAAAGAGAATCACGTGGCCTCTATTCAATCCTCCTCCCCCATCATGAAGACCACTGTGGGAGTAGCTTGAGGATAGTGAAGACAATGATGAAAGAGTTTAATAAATATAACTGTAAACTATGCTTCTGGAGACTCGCTCACCTCTTTTGAGAAATATAAGTAGAGAATGAAATTCCTTTTTAATTACTTTGGGTGGTTCAAATTTAACTTCTTCTTCTTCTTTTTTTTTTTTTTAGAGCTTCCATTTTACTTTATTTTACTTTACAGTACTCTATTAGTTTTGGCATACATTGACATGAATCTGCCATGGGTGTTCTTGAAATCAACCCCGCTCTGAAATAGAACCTCTGGTTCAGAGGATTGGAGATCATGCTGAACACGTAATGTCATGATAGCCTTCATGATGGAAATGAACTGGGGCCTCATTTCCAGGGTTGAGTACGAAAAGCCAGGCAGACAGAAGAGTAAAGGGAGGCCATTGCATGGAGGAGGCCTAGGGGGTGGTGTGGAGAAAACTGTAGTAAGGTGCTGAGGAAGGAAAGCTCAGGGCATCTCCAGAGGTCAGTAGAGAGGCCTGTGCAAAGGAGAGTTTACGGATATTGCCCCAGCCATCTACTTCTTTGGGAGCTGTCCTTCATCCACCAAAGCTTTGTCATATATTTCCTACATATATTGTCTCCAGAGAATCAGAGTTAGACAGGGCAGGCAGTGTTACCGCTTCTGACAGAAGTCTTACTGCTCTCTCTTTCAGTCTTTCCAACTGCAGGACTGGTATAAGTATCCTAGTACCTTGTTTTTACTCATAGGAGCCTTCAAGTCTCATATTTAGGGCTATTTTCTAAATGACAAAGACAGAATTCAGAATCACATAAGTGCATAAAATATTTATAATGAACCTGAGAGGTTAGTTTAATCACATACATCTCTTTCCTCTTGTGTATTAATTAATCCTGATAAATCCCCCTACTTTTTTTTTTTCTTCCTGCTACATCTAAATTGCTCAGAAAAGATGTGTTTGTGGAAGACAAGCTGGAGGAGGTGTTTCAGGATCTTCCTAAAAGAACAAGCCCTAAATATTTCAGATGGAGTCACGAGTGTAGCAGATCCATCATCCTAATACGACTAGGTTGACTTCAAGAGAAACACCCGCTTTTACGTACTTGAGAACTGCCCTGAACTCACTCTGGTCTCAGATCGTCTCTATTATTACTGAAGACCTGCAGGATGGGTGGGGTTCGAATCCATCAAAATGAAACTCTTAAGTTCTACCATCAGTACCTACTAAGTCATAAACAGATTGTCTGGATATTTTACGCTGAGGATGAGGAAAGAATAGGAAGAGGTGTCAGGAATTATGATTCCCTTTCATAGCTCTGGCAACTGCAATACATCTTCTTCTGTAGTTAGACAATGGCTTTTACTCTTCAGATGAAGAAAACCAATGCTAACACAATCTATCCACCATGGAGATGAGCTGCTGCAGATGAATCTTAAAGATCTTCACTCTGTATTTTCTTCTCATTTAGACTCATCAAATTTCCCACAAACCCAACAGTAGCTTTTGATTTGGTTTCCTTACTCTGGTGATTTAACTCTTGTTCAAAATGAAACATTAGTTCTGACATCCATTTCCAGGAAAAACAGCAACAACAATCTGATTTGCGAGGCAATGTCTTAGTTTATTTGAGCTGCTATAACAAAATATATTTTTGTTTCTTCTCATTTAGACTCATCAAATTTCCCACAAACCCAACAGTAGCTTTTGATTTGGTTTCCTTACTCTGGTGATTTAACTCTTGTTCAAAATGAAACATTAGTTCTGACATCCATTTCCAGGAAAAACAGCAACAACAATCTGATTTGCGAGGCAATGTCTTAGTTTATTTGAGCTGCTATAACAAAATATATTTTTGTTGGGCTTCCCTTGTGGCTCAGCTGGTAAAGAATCCACCTGCAATGTGGGAGACCTGGGTTCGATCCCTGGGTTAGGAAGATACCCTGGAGAAGGGAACAGCTACCCACTCCAGTATTCTCTGGCCTGGAGAATTCCACGGACTGTATGAATTCCATGGGGTCGCAAAGAGTTGGATACAATTGAGCAACTTTCACAACAAAATAGCACAGATTGATCATCTTATAAACAGCAGAAATGTGTGTCTCACAATTATGGAGGTTGTGAAGTCCAGGATGGAGGCACCAAGGTGGTTGCATTTGGTTAGGGATCTCTTCCTGGTTCACAGTGGACACCTTCCACCTGTTTCCTCACATGGAGGGAGGAGCAAGGGATCTCTCTGGAGCCTTTTATAAGGTGCTAATCCCATTCATGAGTGCACCACCCTCATGACTTAAGAACCTCCCAAAGACTCTATCTCTTGATATGATCATCTTTGGGGGTTAGGATTTCAGTATATGAATTTGGGGTGTGGGAGAGGGACATAAGCATTCATACCATAGGAGGCAAATAATAGTGATAGGGAGAAGAAGAAGAAACACTTCTTCTTCTTGGAAGAAGAAACACTAACATCATCTGTAGTTCGAGATTTTTCCAAGTATGGTGAAAGAGATCTGGGGGTCTGGGTATACATGGTGTTCATGAAGAAGGACATCTGTTTCAGTGCAGCTAGAGAGGCACTTGCAGGCAGTGCATGACTGGAGAAGCTGGGGCCAGAGCACTGAGGACATTTTATGTCAACTCTCAAGACAGGCTGCTCACGAAAATCTTCTGGGGAGATTAAAAAATGCCTTTGCCATCAAGTCCCATATCAGAATGATGTATTTTTAATAATTTATGCCTTACAGTGAATTAATTCAATTAGATCACTTGCCTCCCAAACTCTAGTTGAGACTACTGAATAAATAGAAGTTTTGTTTGGGGGAGTTAATTAACCTTGGAGCATGGATTAATTAATTAATTAAAAAACCGTGTGTGTATTATTTTTCTATTCAGGGTGTTAGAATGAAGAGATAAGGAAGGCCTCGTCCCACACTTTGAAGAATTCATCCACCAGTGGGGGATATATACAAACAAACATATTTTATAATACTGCTCTCTAGGCAGAGAGAACTCTGCTTCTTTTTAGAACATAGTCTTTTACGCTCATACTTTTGGCTCTTATGGTGATCCTTCAGCACCAACCATCACTCTTGAAGTCTTGAAGAGCTGTGTTCTGGTGAGGCATGAGTAGAGTGAGGGGATAAAGGGTCTTTCTACACGTGGAGCACAGAGGCAGATGTGTCGTGTTCCAAAGGGGTAATAAAGCCAAGTCAACAAACTTGATAGAGTTTGAGAGCCCAAATCCGTACCAAAGACAGTGGAAGAGGGTTGAGAACTATGGTATGGGAACAATTGGAACTGGTTGGCTGGAGGGGATCTGGAGATGTTCTGGAAGGAATACTTTTTTATGGCTTCTCCTAACAGCTGACATGGGTTTGGCATGTACATTTAAAGGTCTGGACTGGAAGCAATACTAATTGCCATGTGCATTTCATTGTCTCTCTGGAAAAATGCATTCTCTATTAAGAAAGGAAGTAAGGTAGAACCAAAAACATTGCAATTTATATAAAAATAGTGGCACTGTTGATGTTTTCCTTTGCTTCACCAAGTAAATGGAACGACAGAGTAGTAACATGATATGATTACTTGACTTGTCTGCTTATAGGCAATGAAAGAACTCATTATTTCAATTACCATTGGAAATATTTCAAGAATATGTTAATCTACTTTCTTGCCTTGGTAATAGAGTGTAGTGGAAATAACAGAATATTTGTTTCCCTGAACCTCAACAACCTCACATTTTGATGTTTTAATCACATATTTCTTTGTGATATATAAAATAATTATATCACATAAGGATCTTATCTCTCTGCTATGTTCTGAATATTTCTACCCCCTTCCCCCTAATTTATATATTGAAATCTTAACCCCCAAGATAATTGCATTAGGAGGTGAGTACTTTGGGAGGTGATTAGATCACAAGGGGGAGTCCTCACGATTGGAATTACGTGAGCACACAGCAAAATAGTATAATTTATGCACCAAAAAGTGGTCTCACTAGACAGCAAATCTACTGGTGCAATGATCTGGTACTTCCTAGCCCCTGAAACTGTAAGTAACAAATGCTGGTTGTTTAGCAAGCCATTCAGTTCACGCTATTTTTCTTATAGTCCCCTAAATGGACTAAGACACTCTCCAGAGGCTATGAATTTCTAAAGGAACAGAACATATTTCCTAAATCTTCATCTTTCCTTCAAAACCTGGCAACTTGGATTGGACATTAGCCTGTGACGAGCTGTGAATAGAACTGGACTGATCAAGATACTCCAGTCCTTTGGGAGTTGCTATGGTCCAAAATCTGTATTCCTCCAGAATTCATGTTGAAATGCTAGCCCCAAAGGTGATGGTATTAGAAGGTGGGGCCTTTAGGGGGATGGTTAAGCCATGAGAGTGGAGTCCTCATGAATGGAATCAGTGTCCTTATAAAAGAGATACTAGAGAGCTCCCTGGTCCCTTTCACATTGTGAGGCCACAAAAAAGCCTGTAGCCCAGAAGATGGCCCTCACCTGATCATACTGGCAGGATGATCCTGGACTTCTAGCCTCCAGAACTGTGAGAAGCAAATTTCTATTTATAAGCTTCCCTGTCTGTGATATTTCCTTATAGCAGTTCAAACAGATTAAGACAGTGGTTTCGTTCCCTGTTGAGTGAGGTACTATGGATGCTTGCTTAATGTGCTAAGTTGCTTCAGTTGTGTCTGACTCTTTGCAACCCCATGGACTGTAGCCCACCAGGCTTCTCTGTCCATGGGATTCTCCAGGCAAGAATACTGGAGTAGGTTGCCATTTCCTTCTCCAGGGGATCTTCCCAATCCAGGAATCGAACCCTCATCTCTTATGTCTCCTGCGTTGGCAGGTGGGTTATTTACCACCAGTGCCACTTGAGATAAGGGATGCATATCAGTGAAAGGGGCTTCCCAGGTGGTGCTTGTGGTAAAGAACATGCCTGTCAATACAGGAGATGTAAGAGATGTGGGATCACTTCCTGGGTCTGGAAGATCCCCTGGAGGAGAGCATGGCAACCCTCCCCCCCGCCCTCAACCATCACCACCAGTATTCTTGCCTGGAGAATCCCCATGGACAGATGAGCCTGGTGGGCTACAGTCTGTAGGGTCGCAAAGAGTTGGACACAACTGAAATGACTAGCGTGCATACATGCCTTAGTGAAAGAGGGTGGAGCTAAGGGGCTAAAAGTAGAAATTGCAACACATAGAAGGTAGACGTTCTCTGTCAAGATATTAGGACAGCCTCTTAAAAGTAAGTTTATTAGCTGGTTATTAATAAATGTGTGTTTTCTCCCATTGGAATCCTAGTCTCTGAGATCTGAGAAGACAGGAGCACCTGAGGGCTCCTTTATTCGACAGGTGCATATTATTGGCGACCCTTGGAGCCAAGACGTCATGCAGTCAGGACCCACCTGGGTGCCTGCTTCTTGTCTGAACAGAAGTTCGCCTGCTTCAACTCCCTCAGGGCTTGATGAGCACTCCTGCCGGCAAAGGTTGGATTTTGCAGCTAAGTCTAGACTTGGGAACCTGCAGGGAGGAAGATTTCTTGTGGAGAAAACATTTTTTTAAATGTAAACTCAGTATTTTGGCGAAGAGTTCTTTTTCTGCTGAAAGAAGGCAGGGCTAGTGCACTGACGTCCACAGTGTGATGGTCTTAGATCGAATCTGTACCACAGGCCATGTTGTGCAGAGCACAGGAAGTGCAAAACTGTGTGTGAATTCACACACACATACACACACAGCAGATGCACTTTTTTTTTTTCTCTCCAGAGCATGGTTGAGTTATTGCTGGGGTATAAACAAGAGTCACCCTGTAGTCTGGCCTTCACTAATCTGTATGTCTTTCCTTGAAGGAAGGCTTTAGCGGTTCAATTTAGTTTTGTTTACTTAAAGTGTTGTGTTTGAACTTTGCTGCATGCCTGGAGGCTAGAGGGACATGGGGAAAGGCATGCATTCTAACTAAATCCCAAAGCACATCACATCAGTTCAGACATGGACTGTCAAGACCATCTTTTACTCCTGGAAGCAAGTAGGGGTGGAAAAGAAAGTTCTTTCTACCCTGAAATGATGGAAAGGAAAGAAAAAAAAAAGTTTGCAAGTGAAAATTTATACAACAAAATCTTGTATCCAAACATATCACAAAACTTCCAGAAGAACATTATGAGCCAATTTCCTATTCCATTGGTTCCATTTCAAATTATTGTGTGTCCCTAGTTGGCTGCTAGTTTCAGTTTTTGTTAACTCAAGAATATGCTCCCACCCCTTCTGATTTAAGTAATATTAATTGAGGCTTTCAATTACATCGAATGTAAATTTATAGTGGTAAAAGGAGAGGAGTCATCTAGAGAACCTGTTTATTAGGAACATTCGAAAGGGTTCACCTTTCTGTCTCAACAGCAGTACTTACAGAACAACCTTCCAGATTAATAAAAAAAAGATTAGCTCTCTCCCAAAATATTTCAAACAGCTTATAGTTTATGAGAGTACAGTTTACTCTGCAAAGAGATTGTCTAATGACCGGAGTTCACAGAAAGAAAAGTTAAACTACAAAGAAAACTAGGTTGTGGGGTTTCCATAATGTAGAAAATATGGAAAAGATTAAATCCAGTTTTTGAGAGGTCAAGGGAATCAACATCATTATCATAACAAAAGCAACCAGTGATCAAGTATCTTATGTTTTATCAGTTTGGTACAATGCCCAGCAAACCAAATATGCTTAATAAATTTTAAATGATATCAACAATATTCCCTTGCTACTGAGAAACAGTTAGTGTTATCACTTTGGGAAGCTTTATTAACCCTTTAAGTATGGTTATTTCATTGAATGAAGAGGGGAAAGGGTTCATTGGACAGCAGAGATGAGGTGGAAATGTTTCTTCCCATAATGAACAGATGTCTCACTTCTCATTGAGTTAATCAATTTTAATATTATTAAGCACAAACCCAGTAAATCTGCCCTTGTATTTTTCTGATACAAATACAATATACCTACCACTGCTCAATATCTTTTATATGTGAAGTAATAAAACTGATTCAATATGAAATCTTGTACTTTACATGTAAATTGGATTGCTATGGGCCATTAGACTCTTTACATAAACAATATATTTTGTTTAAAAGAAAACTGTGCTCACTTTAACATTCTGAAAGTTCATAATGGGCAAAACCATATTAGCAGAGTAAATGGTGTCAGGAAGGAATCTGGCATGGTCAACAGAGGCATAAAGTAGAAAAGAACCTTAACTTCTAGTAAAATAATTTTGTCCCATGGGTGGTTTTAAGAAAATGGCTGCCAACAGGTGAGAGCTCACTAATGTCAGGTGTAATTAAAACCTTAATTCTGGATTGATTCTCTGAAGCATTCACAGTGTACCATGCCCAGAGGCTGAGGCAGAGAAGCCTAACCAAGGAAGCAAATTATTTGCCTTTCTGAGAAGACAGCCATTTCCGCACAGAAAGGTGATGACATATTGAGGCCAAGCCTGGCAATATAATATGATGTCACAGGATCCATTTTTGATATTAGATAATAGCCTTCATTCTGGTAGGTCAGCATCTCATTCCTTGGCTTATTTATCTGCATTATGTATGAAAGCTGCACACCAGAATTCGCAGACAAACCTTACCCAAGTGTGCTGCAATATTTGCATCTTGGCCTCCTTTGCAACACTGATACTTGTGCTCTGCCACAGCTGTCAGAGTAATGGCTTTTTCCCCCCTTTTTATCTGGGTTGGCTTTATTCCCAGATTCCAAATGAAAGAGACAGCATTTTACTTGACCACCCCATTCCAACCGTTAAATACTGTGCCTTCAGGCTCCGATGCTCTAATGGTCGATTAAAGTTGATAACAGTCTGTCCAATTTCCATTTTTTAACATTCAGCTTGCTGAAATTGTAATATTGTGAAAATCTGAAATCTACAGGACCTGCCTGAGAATCTGTTTGGACGTCAACATGTAATAATAAACAAGAGGAAAAAAGTCATGCCAACAGCCCTCAGCATCTACAGAGGTTATGTTAGCTACATAAGATAGCCAGGTTTGTATAGATTAGAAGTCGCCAATCTATCATACAGTAAGTAGAGTAGAGATGCTCATGGGGTCGGTCGGTCATTCACAGCTACGAGGGCAAATATCCTAAAAAACTCTCTAAACCAATGAATGGCCTATGCATTCTCTTCCCTACCTGCCTTACCAAGAGCTCAGTCTTTATTTGGTCTTATTAACACTCTTTTTTGTTTGGCAGACACAGAAATTATAGCTCCTGGACTTCAATGTTAGAGATGTTGTTGTGGGATGAAGGATCACGAGGGTACAAATCTAACTGAAATATTTTAAAAAATCTGATTTCTCAGGGGATCAGAATAAAATAGTTTGAAATAATCTCCTTTGAAACCAACAGTGGTCTTTCTTGAGCCTTAGAAAAACAAAACTAAAACCAGGGATTCTGAGATGGATTTGTAGACCAGTAGAACTCAGAGATAAGCAGTTTGGTCTCAGTCTTCTAAGTGATGAAAAAAAATAACACTTTCACCGTAATCATACTCCCTGTGTTTGTAATAGCAGCTGCCACCCAGTCCCTTCCATTGTACTAGTCAGCTTGCCTTTCTTAGCCACGCTTGGGATCCTTTCTCTGATCGTGGATGATCTCCCAGAGTTCTCATCTTTGAGTTTAGGCTTATTTTTTTCCTATCAATTGCTCAACTCTTGGATACTTTTTTCATGCTGGAGAAGCGATTGCCCATTTTCTGAGTCTTTGCTGCTAAGTGCAGATGAGTCCCTCCGATTCTGAGAAATTTATCACTGTCAATAAACATGACATTTCTGGGAATGTGGCTTCAATCTCCTTTTTCCTAGGCAGGCTGAAATGATGACCAAACAACCTGAAAGGGCCAAATATTTAGTTTTCCATGTTATGACCACATCACAGAGCCTGTGCTTACTTTTTCTGACAATTTTTTTCATCTAAAAACATGGATATTATTGCTTATTCATAAAAAAGATGCTAACACTATCAAACTGTTTGAACTCTATCTCTTGTCCACCTCATTTTTGTCACAGGGGGATCTTTGTATCAAGGAAAGGGAGTATTTATGTTTGCTCATATGCAATGAGATAAAAGAAGAGTATGCAGAAATTTGGGCTTCCCAGGTGGTGCTAGTGGTAAAGAATCCATCTACCAATGCAGGAAACATGAGATGCGAGTTCGATCCCTGGGTCAGGAAGACTCCCTGGAGGAGGGCATAGCAACCCAGTTCAGTATTCTTGCCTGGAGAATCCCATTGACAGAAGAGCTTGGTGGGCTACAGTCCACAGGGTTGCATAGAGTTGGACACAGCTGAAGTGACTTAGCACAAACTCAGGCATGCAGAAATTTAACATCAGAAACTGATGTGACTCCAGAAGATTTCTTCCTGTGATTTTGAACTGTGGTGGCATAAAGTCTGCCCCCCCAGCACATAAGCACTGATGCTATTTGTCTTTATTGTTGTTTTTTCTTCATATTAATGAAAATGTTGGTGCTAATGTTTATTGCTGAAATGCTTCTGAACTCTGGGAAGCCCAGGCTTCCAACAATGAGTGTGAATTAAAGGGGAGACATACTCCATCTTTTGGACGTGTCTTCACTTCCCAGAATTAGCTATTGATATTTGCCGGGTAGAAGCTTGAGGTCGCAAACTTTCTGCCTCAAAAATCCATTTGTTTACATGTTTTCTCTACTCATCAATTTTCTTTTTTTTTCTTTAGTGTTTATCTGTGTATCTGACTGTGCTGGTCTTAGCTGGGGCACACGGGATCTTTACTCGTGGTGTGTGGGATCTTTTTTCAGCTGTGCCATGCAGGATCTTTAGTTGCAGCATGTGGGTTCTTAGTTGTGGCTTGTGGGATCTAGTTCCCTGACTAAGGGTCTAACTTGGGACCCCTGCATTGGGAGCAAGGAATCTTAGCCACTGGCCCACTAAGGAAGGGCCTCATCAATTTTCTTCTACCTTTTGGAGATCCATGAAAAATCTAGCACATTAGATGATGATGATACCAATAGTAATAATGATACTAGAGGCAACAAATACTTATATAGCATGTGCCAGATAGTTTTCCAAGCATACCACAAGGATTCATCTATTTAACCCTTATGACAACTTTGTGAGTTAGGTACCATTATCATCCTTGTTAAACGAATGAAAGAACTGAGGCACAGATTGGTTTGCCAAGGTCATATAGCTAATAAGTGGTCAGGTGAGATCTGAACCCGGGAATCTGACTTGAGAAAGTCTTCTGCTTAATTTATCCTATGGGTGACCATGTTAGTTTGCGTGGGTTGTCATAACAGAATACAAGTTGCATGACTCATTAGGCAATAGAAATTTATTTTTTTAGGCTAGAATTCCAACATCAAGGTGTGGGTAGGTTTGGTGTCTTCTGAAGCCTCTCTCCTTGGCCTGCAGAATGCCTCCTTCTTGCTGTGTTCTCACCTGGTCCTTCCTCAATGTGTATACACTACTATTTTCTCTTCGTGTGTCCAGATCTCCTCTTTTTGTGGTAGCATCAGTCAGATTGGATTAGGACCCACACTAATGGCCTTCTCATTTTAGCTTCAGTCAGTTCAGTTCAGTTGCTCAATCACGTCTGACTCTTTGCGACCCCATGAATCGCAGCACGCCAGGCCTCCCTGTCCATCACCAACTCCTGGAGTTCACTCAGACTCATGTCCATCGAGGCAGTGATGCCATCCAGCCATCTCATCCTTGGTCATCCCCTTCTCCTCCTGCCTCCAATCCCTCCCAGCATCAGAGTCTTTTCCAGTGAGTCAACTCTTTGCATGAGGTGGCCAAAGTACTGGAGTTTCAGCTTTAGCATCATTCCTTCTAAAGAAATCCCAGGGTTGATCTTCATCAGAATGGACTGGTTGGTTCTCCTTGCAGTCCAAGGGACTCTCAAGAGTCTTCTCCAACACCACAGTTCAAAAGCATCAATTCTTCAGCACTCAGCTCTCTTTATAGTCTAACTCTCACATCCATACATGACCACTGGAAAAACCATAGCCTTGACTAGATGGACCTTTGTTGGCAAGGTAATGTCTCTGCTTTTCAATATACTATCTAGGTTGGTCATAACTTTTCTTCCAAGGAGTAAGTGTCTTTTAATTTCATGGCTGCAGTCACCATCTGCAGTGATTTTGAAGCCCCAAAAGATAAAGTCTGACACTGTTTCTGCTGTTTTGCCTTCTATTTCCCATGAAGTGATGGGACCGGATGCCATGATCTTCGTTTTCTGAATGTTGAGCTTTAAGCCAACTTTTTCACTCTCCTCCTTCACTTTCATCAAGAGGCTTTTTAGTTCCTCTTCACTTTCTGCCATAAGGGTGGTGTCATCTGCTTATCTGAGGTTATTGATATTTCTCCTGCCAATCTTGATTCCAGCTTGTACTTCATCCAGCCCAGTGTTTCCCATGATGTACTCTGCATATAAGTTAAAGAAGCAGGGAGACAATATACAGCCTTGACGTACTCCTTTTCCTATTTGGAACCAGTCTGTTGTTCCATATCCAGTTCTAACTGTTGCTTCCTGACCTGCAGACAGGTTTCTCAAGAGACAGGTCAGGTGCTCTGGTATTCCCATCTCTCAGAATTTTCCACAGTTGATTGTGATCCACACAGTCAAAGGCTTTGGCATATTCAATAAAGCAGAAATAGATGTTTTTCTGGAACTCTCTTGCTTTTTC
>SJYX01000359.1:260080-286030 GCA_006410675.1 Oreotragus oreotragus
TTCTTCTGTGTATTCTTGCCACCTCTTCTTAATATCTTCTGCTTCTGTTAGGTCCATACCATTTCTATCCTTTATCGAGCCCATCTTTGCATGAAATGTTCCCTTGGTATCTCTAATTTTCTTGAAGAGATCTCTAGTCTTTCCCATTCTGTTGTTTTCCTCTATTTCATTGCATTGATCACTGAGGAAGGCTTTCTTACCTCCTCTTGCTATTCTTTGGAACTCTGCATTCAGATGCTTATATCTTTCCTTTTCTCCTTTGCTTTTCATGTCTCTTCTTTTCACAGCTATTTGTAAGGCCTCCTCAGACAGCCATTTTGCTTTTTTGCATTTTAGGTTAACCACCTCTTTAAAGGCCCTGTCTCCAGTTTGGGCCATCACAGTAGACTTCTGAAGATCTGTTTTCCTGGTCTTTGTGTTTGCTGCCTTGCTTTGTTGCTAGTTATTTCTTTTTCTTACGTCTCTACCTAGCACGCTACTCTGCTTACTTGCCCAGACTTTGTATCCACAGAGGCCCATACCTTGCAGACTTAGTTCTACTTGACAACCAGATTCAGTCTCATTTAAGAGCCCATTTCTATCAATGTGACCTGTGATACCCGGAATGAGGTGCTGCCCAGAACCTGCGGTTGGGGTTAATGAGTGATGCTTGAGTCTTCTGTCCTGTTTCTGTGGGGTGCGCTTGGCTGTGAGGTTTCAATCATTGGTTTTCTGATCATCCTTCCACATTCCTTGTAGGATGTGAGCTCTGGCGTCAGTATCAACTTTAGGTTCTGCTTCTTCACAAAGTTCAGAATTCCTTGGTGTAGACTCAGCTCTGAAGTGCCTTCCACGGTTCTTTAAGGTGATGCTTGATAATGCAATGTGAGTGGGAAAGAGAAATTACAATAGGAGGTTAGAGGAAAATAGAAAATAATCAGAATCATAGTGAGAAGAAAGCAAGAAATAAAAAAGTCTCTTATGTAATGTGTCTTCTGGATGGGATAATGTGTAAGAAAGTGTTTGAAAAGCCTTCCATGCTCTCCAGGGGGAGGTGGCATTATTATTATAATTGTTGCATTTGTTTTCATTATTCTCACCTCAGGATTCTGGTTTCTGTCAAAGGTGAACATATAAATTGGTAGGTGGATTGTAAACTCAGAAGGCTGGGGTGCTGTTGAACCACCATGGACAGGCAAGTTATCTTCTTAGAGCATTTGCCTGTCCTGTGGGCATCCTGACGACTGAGGGAACATTCAGTCCCTCTTCTTGAAGGAGCAACTGAAAGATGAAGGGAAAGATCTGTCTGTGCTATAAACAGGGAAGGGGAGGGCCAGTTCCCAGATCAAGGCCATGCGAGATTAGTTCAAAGTGCGGGGGGAAAGTACAGGCCACAAAAACACAGAACAATTCCAGCCTGCAAAGGGGTCAGAGAGAATCAGAAACACTCTTGCAAATATAGCAGAGAAGGAGGTGAGGCGAGAGAAAAATAGGACAAGTCATAAGTGGGAAAGGGGATTGAAGCTAGTAATGACTCAAAAACGGCTGAGCTGCTGAACCTATTTAAAAATCCTCTTAAAAACAGAAGCAGAGAAGAAAAGGAACATGGACAGGAGTGACACAGGGATGACCTTGAAGAATAATTAAGCCAAAAACCGAGTGAGGGGCTATTTTGTAGCTCAGAACGTAGAGAAATGAGTGTGGGATGGCAGGGTTCCTAAGGCATTAAGGGAGCTTGCACTCTCTAAGCTAATTAGTTCACACACTTACAGCTATTCTGGGGAAAAGTAATAGGGATCTAAGGATACTTGGAGGAGAAGGGAGTATAAAAGGTGGTTTCAATCTTAAACCAAGACAGAAACCTTATGGAAATGCTGTTCAATAGAGCTGATGACAACATGCAATGGGGGATGTGAAGGAGGGACCCCAGCATCCAGAAGGTAATGGGATCCTTGGCAAGAACCATGATTGATTTTTTTCAAGAACAAAGCAGGCCCAACAATTGATTTTTTTCCTTGTGCGCTGAAATTGGCCGAATTTTAAAAGATAGCATAAATCTTTGAACTTTACTTACACATTTGGCACCAGGGTTCACATCATTTATTTCAAAGCTGGGTTACCTTGGCTCTATGGGCCCTTGTCACATGGATTAAAAGTGGCCAGAAGACCAAAGCAGAGGAGGAGACAGACAGTTTATTCTGCTCATAGTAAGGTGGGGAGTAAATCCTTAATGTTAATGAAGCCCTCAGGTGGTTCTCAACTGGGGGATTCTTATAATTCCTTCAGAAGATGAAGTCTTGAACAATAAATTGAGAAAAAATTGTAAGATGAGTTTTGGCTGAGGGCAAGAACTACTATCTTAGTAATGTAAATGGGCTTGGAGAGATTCTTGCTTTGGATGGATGACTGAACTGCATGAATTCTCATCTTCCTTGTATATTGAGTATTTTAGAATTCTAGAAAAAGTGGCTATTACTATTTTTAAAAGTTTTTAATGGCGTATAGTTGATTTACAATGTTGTGTTAGTTTCAGGTGTATAGCAAAACAAACGATAAGTTTATTTTCTACATCTCTACCTTTGTTTCTATTTTATATTAGATAAGTTCATTTGTACCCCATTTTATAGATTCCACATATAAATGGTATATATTTATCTTTCTCTTTCTGACTTATTTCACTTATCTCACTCAGTACAACAATCTCTAAATCCACAATCTATAACTCACCTGAGTTCCTCCATTGTTATTCCTAACTTGAGTCTGATTCTATTTTTGGTAGAGTCTGTACTGTGAAAATGCAGAGTAGGGCAAAATGTTAGGGATATAGAGGCTAAGAAGAATACATAATCTAGTATTTTATGACAATTCAGAAATCCCCATGGGCAAAGATACATGAAGCCTGTGAAATTCTGAATGAGTAGAATGAAAAAGTAATCAACATAGATAAAATGAAAGACAGGCTGATAGATCATATAGAGCATTCTGGCTTATGCCACACAGTAGGTCAAAAAATAAAAAGATAAAAATAAACTACCAGAATGCCCTGGCTTGTCATTGTCCTGAAAGTCTCCCTCCTCGTATGATTCAATACCTTGAAGCCTTCAGGGCAGAATCATTTCCATTGTGTAGGTGAGAATATTAAAACACAAGCCAAAAGGAACTCTCAATTTTAAATCCTACATTTGAAGAGCTTGGAAGTCATCACTGCCATTCTTACAAAAAGAAAAAAGCTGAGCAAATTGAAAACCAACTTTTTCTTGGACCAGCAGAGAATTATATTGTGGAGCAAACCAGCACTTTGAAATCTAGAGAGACAGGTGAATATAGAAAAATCACACTGAAATATGCTTACCTGGAGAACAAAAGTAAAATAGTTTCTTTTTTTTTTTTTTTAACATTTCTTTACTCTTAATTCATCTAAAAGATAGCTGTTGAGGTAATCATAGTAATAATCTACTTGTATAATGTAATTGTATTATTTGCTTTATGAATAAGTGAAATGACTAACAAAAGTGTCATAAGGGACCGGGAGGAGGAATTGGGAAAACTCTATTACAAGGTACTTTTACTAAATGTGAAACAGTATGCCTTTACTTGAAGGTAGGCCTAGATTAATTTAAAATGTATATTTCAAACTCTAGGGCAACCACTAAGTTTTTTTTTTTTCCGTTTTGTTTTTTTTTTGTATTTATTTATTTTTTTACACGAACTCCCAAACATGAACCCCCCTCCCACCTCCCACCCCACATGGATTCATGTAATTAAAACCAAAGATAGCATGAAAAAGATGAGGAAAAGAAACAAGTGTAATGAATAGAAACAGCTACAAATATAATAGGTATGTGGCCACCTCATGCGAAGAGTTGACTCATTGGAAAAGGCTCTGATGCTGGGAGGGATTGGGGGCAGGAGGAGAAGGGGACGACCGAGGATGAGATGGCTGGATGGCATCACGGACTCGATGGACGTGAGTCTGAGTGAACTCTGGGAGTTGGTGATGGACAGGGAGGCCTGGCGTGCTGCGATCTATGTGGTTACAAAGAGTCAGACACGACTGAGCGACTGAACTGAACTGAATCCAACTATATCAGTAATCCCTTTAATGCAAATGGTCTAAATACACCAATTAAAAGAGAGAAATTGTAAGAGTGAATAAAAATATAAGAACCAACTATATTTGTCTACAAGAAAACCACTTTAAATGTGTTGTTTTAGATATTTTTAAAGTAAAGGGATGGTAAAAGATATACAATGCTAACATTAATCAAAAGAAAGCTGGAGTTACTGTATTAATTTCAGACAAAGCAGACTTCAGGACAAGGAAAATTATTAGGAATAAAGAAATTATATAATAATATTGGGGTCATAATTATATATTAACATAGGAGTCAATTATCCAAAAAGACATAATCCATAATGTATGTGCAGCTAACACATCACAGCCAGTCCAGGTCTGCCTAGTGGTAGTTTTGATTACACCTGTCTGGATTCCACCAGAGACATTTAGTAAGCTTTGAATCACAGCAAGATTCCCCTCCCAGACTCTGAGCCCTGCCCAGGCTACAGGTAAAGACTCTTGGGATGGGAATACCTAGCTCTGGGTTGGGTCTTGTACACCCCCAAATTTTAGAAGTCCCTTCAGTCTGGCAGGGGCCCCTGAAATTTGGGGGTATATGAGGGCTTCCTGGGTGGCTCAGTGGTAAAGAATCTGCCTGCCAATCCAGGAAACGTGAGCTTGACTCCTGGGTTGAGAATGTCCCTGGGGAAGAACATGGCAACTGACTCCTATATTCTTCCCTGGGAAATCCCATAGACAGAGGAGCCTGGTGGGCTATAGCCCATGGGGTTGCAAAAGAGTTGAACATGACTTAGCCACTAAGCAACAAACTAATAAAAGAGTGCCAAAATACATGAGACAAAACTGACAGGACTACAAGGAGAAACGGAAAAATCCATGCTATGGTTGCAGACTTTAATACCTCTTTCAGTCATTGATAGATAAGTAGTTTCGGAATCAGAAATGATATACTTGATCTAAATAGCATTATCGATCAACTTAATCTCATTTACATTTGTACAATATTCCATCCCATGACAACAGGATATACATTTTTCTCAAGTTCACATGGAATAATGACATTCTGGGCCATAAAACACATCTTAACAAATTAAAAATAATGGAAATCCTATTAAGCATGTTCTCAGACCATAAATTAACTAGAAATCAGTAACAAAAAGATAACTGGAAGATACTCAAATATTTGGAAATTAAACACAACACTTCTAAATAATACTTGAATAAAAGAAAAAATCTCAAGAGAAATTAAACATTATTTTGAACTAAATGAAAATAAAACATCAAAATTTGTGGCATGCACTGAAAGTGCAGTGCTTAGAAGGAAATTAATGTGTTTAGTGCATATGATAGAAAAAAAAGAAATATCTTAAATCAATAACCTAGCTTCCACCTTAAGAAACTAAAGAAGTACAATTTAAGCCCAAAGCAAGTCAAAAAGTAATACAAATCAGAGCAAATGTCAATGAAGCTGAAGATAAAGTCATGGGGAAAGTCAATAAGACCAAAATCTCATTCTTTGAAAATAAAAATAAAATTGATAAACATTTAGTCACCCTAAACAAGGAAAAAAGAGAGAAGACCCAAAACTTTCCAGATAAAGAAAGAATGTCTCCACTGAATCAGTGAACATTAAAAAGATAATAAAGGAATGCCATGTATAATTCTGTGCTCAATAAATTGATAATTTAGATTTATGGATCACTTCCTCGAAACACATGACCTGCCAAACTCTCCCAAGGATAAATAGGTTATATGAATAGCCTATATGAATCTCTTTAATATATATTAAAGAGGTAAAATCAATATTTAAGAACCTTTCAAAAGAAGAAAGCATCAATCCCAGATAGTTCACTGGTTGATTATGCTGTGTATTTACAGAAGAAATGATACTAATTTTCAACAATCTGTTCCAGAAAAAGAGAAGCAGACAGAATACTTCCTGATTCATTCTATGAAGCCAGCATTAATCTGATAAAAACATCAGATAAAGAAATTATAAGAAGGGAAAACTACATTAACATAGAAGGAAAAATTTTCAACAAAAAATTAATGGAGTCAAACATGATATCAAAAGTATTATACAGCACAATCAAATAGAATTTATCCTAGGTATGCAAGGCTAGTTCAACATCAGAAAACCAATCAGTATAATCCACCACATTAACATGTTAAAAAGAAAAATCATATGATAATAGAAATTGGTACCGAGAAGGCATTTGACAAAACACAGCACTAATTCATGATAAAAACTCTCAGGAAGCTAGGATTAGAGGGGAAGTTCCTTAGTTTTATAAAGAACACCTACAGAAAATCTCCAGTTGACTTTACGTTTAGTGGTGAGGAAGTTACTCCTTAAGATCGGGAACAGGTCTCAGATGCCCTCTCCTGCCACTCCTATTCACCATCATGCTGCAGTCCCAGCTATGCAAAAAGATAATAAAAACAATTATACAAATTGGGCAGGAATAAATAAACCTGTCTTTGTAATTTGTATATTTTTAAATAATGGCCATTCTGACTGGTGTGAGATGATACCTCATTGCAGTTTTGATTTGCATTTCTCTAGTAATTAGCAATATTGAGCATCTTTTCATGTTGGCCATCTGTATGTTTTCTTTGAAGAAATAAATGTTTATTTAGGTCTTCTGCTCATTTTTGATTATTTTTTATTTTATTTTATTTGCTTTTTGATATTAAGCTGAATGAGCTATTTGTATATTTTGAAAATTAATCCCTTGTTGATAGCATCATTTGCAAATATTTTCTCCCTAGACTGTAGATTGTCTTTTTATTTTGTTCATGGTTTCCTTTGCTGTGAAAAAGCTTTTAAGTTTAGTTAGGTCCCATTTATTTATCTTTGTTTTTCTTTCTATTACTCTAGGAGGTGGCCAAAAATATATTGCTGTGATTTATGTCAGAGTGTTCTGCCTATGTTTTTCTGTAGTAGGTTAAAGTATCTGGTCTTACATTTGGGTCTTTAACCTTTTTAAAATTTATTTTTGTGTATGATGTTATGAAGTGTTCTAATGTCATTCTTTTATATGTAGCTGTCCAATTTTTCCAGCACAACTTATTGAAGAGGCTGTCTTTTTTCACTGTGTATTCTTGCCTCCTTTGCCATAGATTAATTGACCATAAGTGTATATATTTATTTCTAGGGTTTCTATCTCCCTCCATTCATGTAATATATGTCTGTTTTTGTGCCACTACCATACTGATTTTGCTACTATAGCTTTGTACTATAGTCTGAAGTCAGAGAGCATGATTACTCCAGCTCCATTCTTCTTTAGGAGTGTTTTGGCTACTTGGATATTAGGGGTCTTCTGTGTTTCCATACAAATTAAAATTTTTTTTTGCTCTATTTCTGTGAAAAATACTACTGGTAGTTTGATATGGGGGAAAGGCAATGGCACCCCACCCCAGTACTCTTGCCTGGAAAATCCAATGGACGGAGTAGCCTGGTGGACTGCAGTCCATGGGGTCGCTAACAGTCGGACAGACTGAGCGACTTCATTTTCACTTTTCTCTTTCATGCATTGGAGAAGGAAATGGCAACCCACTCCAGTATTCTTGCCTGGAGAATCCCAGGGATGGGGGAGCCTGGTGGGCTACCGTCTATGGGGTCACACAGAGTTGGTCACGACTGAAGTGACTTAGCAGCAGCAGCAGTTTGATATGGATTTCAGTGAATGTATAGATTGACTTGAGTAGTGTAGTCACTTTAACAATATTAATTCTTCCAATCCAAAAACATGGTATATATTTCCATCTATGTCATCTTCAATTTCTTTCACCAGCATCTTATAGTTTTTGGACTATGGCTCTTTTGCCTCCTTAGGTAGATATTTTCTTAGGCATTTTATTCTTTTGATACATGGCAAATGGAGTTGTTTCCGTAATTTCTCTTTCTGATGTTTCAATGTGAGTGTATAGAAATGCTGGAGAGGGTGTGGAGAAAAAGAAACTCTCTTACCCTGTTGATGGGAATGGAAATTGGTACAGTCACTATGCAGGACAGTATGAAGGTTCCTAAAAAACTAAAAATATAGTTACCATATGATCCTGCAATCCCATTCCTGGCAATGTATCCAGAGAAAACTCTAATTCAATATGATACATGTATCCCAGTGTTTATTGCAGCACTATTTACAATAGCCAAGACTTGGAAGCAACCTAAATGTCCATAGACAGATGGATGGATAAAGAAGATATGGTATACACACACACACACATATATATATATGTATGTATAGGTATATACAATGGACTATTGCCTAGCAATAAAAAAAAATGGAATAATACCATTTACAGCAACATGGATGGACACAGAGATTATCGTATAAAGTGAAGTAAGTCTGAGAAAGACAAATATATAATTTTAATATTACTTATATGTGGAATCTGCAAAAAAGGTATGAGTGAACTTATTTACAAAGCAGAAATGGACTCACAGTCATAGAAAATAAACTTACAGTTACCAAGAGGTGTAGCTGGTGGTCATAGGGAGATAAATTAGGAGTTTGGAATTAACAAATACACACTGCTGCTGCTGCTGCTGCTAAGTTGCTTCTACTATATATAAAATAGGTAAATGACAAGAACCTACTATATAGCATAGGGAACTATAGTCAATATCTTATGATAACCTATAATGGAAAAAATAATCTGAAATAGTATATATATATTATATATGTATATAATATATATATATAACAGTGTGTATATATGTGTGTGTGTGTGTATAATGAACACTTTGCTGTACACTTGAAACTAATAAGATGTTGTAAATTAACTGTAATTCTGTTTTTGAAAACACCCATATAAAACAAAAAATAATTTAAAAAACTATTTTTTTGTTTACAGATGACAAGATTATCTAAACCCCCAAAGAACTGAGAAACAAACAACTCTCAAGGAACTAATCAGTGAACAAACTAATCAGTGAATATAGCAAGGTCATAGGACACAAGTCTAATAGTCAGAAGTCAAATGTTTTCTTATACACTAGTAATAAGCAATTGAAATTAACAGAATTACAATGGCACCAGAAGCCGAAATGCATAGGTATAAATTTAACAAATATGTACAAGGTATATATGTAGAAAACTAAAAAACTTACAAAAGAAATAGGTGAAAATCAATAAATGGAATAATTCTGTGTTCGTGGACTGGAAACACAGTCATGAGAAATATTGATGAGAGGGCTGGGACTAAAGCTTCTATTTTCAGATCCTCAAACCGGAAAAGAACTTTAATTTGAGGGACTGGGTTTGATGACTTCTTAACAAGAACAAATTTTAAAAATTAGCCAATTGATTAATTGTCTGATTTGTTTATCTTTGCTGTTAGAAGGCAATGCATGCTTAGAGTGAAAAATTCAAGCAGTATAAAAGGTTATGAAAAGTAAGTTTTTCTCCATTCCAAGAAGTAATTATAGTTATCATTTTCTGGTATGATTTTCCACAAATGTTCTAATCATATACTATCTTTCAGAAGATAAATCAGAGCTTGTAGCTCAAAATGCTAACAAGAATGTTGACTTTTTCATTTGTATAATCTTTGCAAACCATATATATGTGGAAACTTTTACTTTCCAGTTTGAATCGTTCTAATTTTTTAACAGAGTACTTACTAATTTCATTGTTAACTAAATCATAGTTAATTCATAGATACTAATTTTATAGTTAACATATAAAATTTCTGATGTTTACTGCCTTCTATTCTGTTTGGGCAAATAATTAAAAAATGAGGTCACCGTTGGTGAGATTTTTCCCATTTTTTCCAACTGGATGTTGAATGTGAATATGTACGTGGAGCTTGAAAAGGAGAAATTAGCTAGAAAAGATGGAAAGCAAGAGAGAAGAAAAGATATCTTTCTTATGTGTCTCCAGGTCCTCCTGGATATCTTAGGAGGGGCACGGGGTGTCCTGGGTCATAAGACGTTTCCTGTGGACAGCACTGTTCTGGAAACACATTAGAAGCAGTGGTCAGAGCCTTAAGGTACAGCAGGTCTTTAAAACCTGGTTTCTACATCTTTTAGAGGCCTGAGCCTATACAATTTTCCAGGGTCTGATTGTGGATAGAGAAGCTGTGCATCTTTATAAAGATCCCTCTACCTCCCCATTCAGAGTCTCATAATCTTCTGCATTCAGCAAAACCAGTGTGAAGTGAGAAGGGAAATGTACAGAGAGCACCAATCCATCCTGACCATCTTCAATACCTGGCCCTGATGAAAACCAGTTCTATCTTCCGAGTTTTCCTGTTCATAATGTCTTGCAAACCATCACAGACATAACAGTTTAGAAAGCAAATTACAAGCCATTTTAAGGAACTTAAAAATTAGTCTAAGAAGGAGGAGTTTGCTATGCAAGAGTGAACACTGTGATGATGCTGGCACATGGCAGTTGTCTTGACCAATGTCATATATGAATTCTGTATCCTGGGGTTTCTATGTGTTTTGAGATTGAAGCAAACAGGGTTCTGTTCTTTAAGTCATAGCACAGGCATTCGTGTGGGGTCTGTGCTGAGGTTAGGGCTGAAGTGAGGTCTGGGGCAGGGTTTGGAGAAAGAACAGGGAACATGAAAAACTGGAGACTGGCTTCCTGTCGCCCTTGAAGAAGTTAAGATTAAGGAGGGGAGGGGGAACATTTGAACAATGTTAAAAGCATAATTTGCAGATATCAAATAACACATCAATATCAGAAATTCCTTGAAGGATGCAGGAGCTTGTGTGAGAGTAGAGAGAAGCAAAGAGGATGTGGTCGGAAGATTTTACACTTGCAGAGGGCTGTCCAGGAGCATCTTTCAGTGGTGATTGGCAGGCTGTCCTCCATTCACTATCTGGAGGCTCTGTGTAGCAAGGTCATATTCCCAAATGCTCTGCTTTTGGAGTCCAGCCAGGTGAGGCCTCATTCATTGCTCAGAATTTATGGGATGTCCAGTTTAGAAGTCCTTTGGCTTAGTGACATTTCTGTAATACGGCACTTTGTGACTATACAGACATGTGCAGCCCACTGCCATGAGCCCCAGGGGGAATCACACGGTTCTTGTGTTGACCCCTTATAGGCTTGAAAAAGAGCACCTCTCTTTCCATGTGATGTGAAGAGCTGACTCATTGGAAAACACCCTGATGCTGGGAAAGGCTGAGGGCAAGAAGAGAAAGGGGCTACAGAAGATGAGATGGTTGGATAGCATCACTGACTCAATGGACCTGAGTCTGAGCAAACTCAGGGAGATAGTGAAGGATAGGGAGGCTTGGTGTGCTGCAGTTCATGGGGGTCACAAAGGGTCAGACAGAATTTAGCCACTGAACAGCAACTCTCCCTGGAAAATTTTGGTTCTCATCTTTCCCGTGCTCATACCTTGGTGAAGATAATATAGTTGATATTTTTGGTTCTCATCATTTCTCAGGGGAATAATTGTGTTTTCAATGTCCTCTGAAGAACACCTTGGATTGCTCTGAAAAAGCACTATCTGAGCCCAGGTGTCAATCACATCTGCGGATGTAAGGAAGGGCAGCCTGGGTGAGTCAGATGCCTCCCATCACCCAATGAATCACCTGGAAACCTTATTAGGAACTTTTCAATGACAGGCTCCCATATATTTACTTGACATCACTAGGTTCTTTTGACTCTACCTTGCTCATCTCAGAAAGTAGGAAGGTGATGCTGGGTGCTGTCAGCTGTTGTTTGTCTGTTCTGGGGATCTCATGAAAGTGTTAATCCTTAACTGATGCATTTTAATAGTGTCAAGTTCAGAATGGAAAGGAGCTTAGAACATTCTGCAGTCTCAAGTTAGAAGCAGCTCCTTTTCTCTCCTAAAATTTTATATAAGGACTTACTGTTTATCCTGGCACTGTTACTCTGTGCCAGGCACAATGCTTTGGACCAAGCATTAGATCTGTCTTCTAATTCTTTCATTTAGCTCTCGCAGTAAATGAGGCCCCATTCCCAGGTGGAGCTAGTGGTAAAATATCTGCCTGCCAATGCAGGAAATGCAGGAGATGCAGATTTGATGCCTGGATTGGGAAGATCCCCTGGAGGAGGGCATGGCAACTCCAGTATCCTTTCCTGAAAAATCCCGGGGACAGAGGGGCCTGACAGGCTACAGTCCATGGGGTCGCAAAGAGTCGGACACGACTTAGCACACATCTTACAGGTGAGGAAACTGAGGGGATGCTTGAAGAATGCTTTCGTAGTTAACTCAGTCAACGTCCCTTCACTGGACTGTGTCAGAACAGTGGAAACACCAAGTTCACCTCCCTTTGCTACTTTTAAAAGTTTTTAAATTAATCAACATGTTTTGGTTGTGCTGGGTCTTTGTTGCTGTGTGTGGGCTTTCCAGTTGCAGTGAGCAGGGGCTGTTCTTCATTGCGGTGGGTGGGCTTCTCACTGCAGTGACTTCTTTTTTTTTTTGCAAAGCAAAGGCTCTGGGGTTCCTGAGCTTCAGTAGTTGCAGCACTTGGGTTCAGTAGCTGTGGTTCACGGGCTCTAGTTGCTCTGTGCGGAAGTGGGGTAAGCCCATATCCCTTGCATTAGCAGGAGGATTCTCATCCACTATGCCCCCAGGGAAGCCCCACTTTGTTACTTTTTAGAAGTCCTCATGTAGTGCAGATTCATCTGAAAGCACTAAGCTCAGGTTTGTTGACCTCAAGGAAGATATGCTAGGTGTGGGGAGCAGACTGTTTAAATCACCACTGAAGATGTCTGAGGACTAGAGGAGAAGTTTTGATTCACTCTTCACCTCTCTTCTTCAATTAATAACACACAGATTTCACCAAATTTACCCAGGGCCCACAACCCCTGTAAAACATTTGTTATGTTCAGTTTCCCTTTTTATCTGTTGGCCTAATTCATCTGTAAGCCCATCTTCAACCATTCTTTCTTTTTCAGATTGTTTTCTTGTTATCTGCCTCCAAACTGATTATCTTACATTATTTAGCTGTTTCTGAATAAGATTATACTTGGAATTAAATTTTTTCCTGCTCTATGACATCAATAAAGATAAACTATAATCAGTACCAAATACAAGGAAGAGAAAGCTTTGCTATTTCTTTACTGAGACCTACAGTTTTGCACTTCTCTAGCTTGGGGGAGTCAAGTTCAGCCCCATGCCAGCCTTTATCATGTGTCTGTCTGAACCTTAGTTTTGATCTCTGGAAATCAGTGATGGTTATGAATCATATGTGTCCAACCACCTCAAGGCTGTTGTGAGAACAAAAGAAGTTAATAATATGCTCCAAAGTACTTGGAATATATATGGAGAGATATATATTCATTGGTATATATACAGATGAAAGGTGGTATTATGCGCAGTCGTGGCATTGACCTTTCCCTTGTGTCTTCTGCCTTGGCCCTCTCCTGCTCATACTCAGTCTCAGATGTGTTGTCACATCTCTGAAGATCCCGTTGAAACCCCCTGTGTATGCTTGTTCTTGTTCAGTGACAGTCATGTCTGACTCTGTGGCCCTATAGACCGCAGCACGCCAGGCTTCCCTGTCCTGCACCATCTCTCGGAGCTTGCTCAAACTCATGTCCATTGAGTCAGTGATGCCATCCAATCATCTCGTCTTCTATTGAAGATCCCGTTGAAACCCCCTGTGTATGCTTGTTCTTGTTCAGTGACAGTCATGTCTGACTCTGTGGCCCTATAGACCGCAGCACGCCAGGCTTCCCTGTCCTGCACCATCTCTCGGAGCTTGCTCAAACTCATGTCTATTGAGTCAGTGATGCCATCCAACCATCTCGTCTTCTACCATCCCCTTCTCCTCCTGCCTTCAATCTTTCCCAGCATCAGGGTCTTTTCCAATGAGTCAGCTCTTCACATCAGGTGGCCAAAGTATTGGAGCTTCAGCTTCAGCATTAGTCCTTCCAATGAATATTCAGGATTGATTTCTTTTAGGACTGACTGCTTTGAATTCCTTGCAGACTTGAAGACTGTCAAGTTTTCTCCAACACCACATTTCAAAAGCATCAATTCTTCGGTGCTCAGTCTTCTTTATGGTCCAACTCTCATATCCATACATGACTACTAGAAAAACCATAGCTTTAACTATATGGACCTTTGTCTGAGTTCATTTCCAAGGCAAACCATTCAATATTACAGTAATCCAAGTCTATGCCCCAACCACTAATGCCAAAGAAACTAAAGTTGAATGGTTCTGTGAAGACCTACCATACTTTCTAGAACCAGCACCAAAAAAAAGAAAAAAAAAGATGTCCTTTTCATCATAGGGGACTGGAATGCAAAAGTAGGAAGTTAAGAGATACCTGAAGTAGCAGGCAAGTTTAGCCTTGGAGTAAAAAATGAAGCAGGGCAAAGGCTAACAGAGTTTTGCCAAGAGAACACACTGGTCATAGCAAATACCCTCTTCTAACAACACAAGAGATGACTCTACACATGGACATCACCAAATGGTCAGTACCAAGATCAGACTGATTATATTCTTTGCAGCTGAAGAAGGAGAAACTCTATACAGTCAGCAAAAAACAATACCAGGAGCTGACTGTGGCTCAGATTATCAACTCATTATTGCAAAATTCAGACTTAAGTTGAAGAAAGTAGGGAAAACCACTAGACTATTTGGGTATGACCTAAATCAAATTCCTTATGATTATTCAGTGGAAGTGACAAGCAGATTAAAGGGATTAGATCTGATAGACAAATTGCCTGAAGAACTATGGATGGAGGTTCATAACTTTGTACAGGAAAGTAGTGATCAAAACCATCCCAAGAAAAAGAAAAGCAAAAAGGCAAAATGGTTGTCTGAGGAAGCCTTATAAATAGTTGAGAAAAGAAGAGAAGCAAAAGGCAAAGGAGAGAAGGAAAGACATACCCGTCTGAATGCAGCGTTCCAAAGAATAGCAAGGGGAGACAAGAAAGCCTTCCTAAAGGAACAATGTAAAGAAATAGAGGAAAACAATAAAATGGGAAGACTAGTGATCTCTTCAAGAAAGTTAGAGATACGAAGGGAACATTTCATGCAACTACTACTACTACTAAGTCACTTCAGTCGTGTCCAGCTCTGTGTGACCCCATAGACGGCAGCCCACCAGGCTCCTCTGTCCCTGGGATTCTCCAGGCAAGAACACTGGAGTGGGTTGCCATTTCCTTCTCCAATGCATGAAAGTAAAAAGTGAAAGTGAAGTCGCTCAGTCGTGTCCAACTGTTAGCGACCCCATGGACTGCAGCCTACCAGGCTCTCCATCCACGAGATTTTCCAGGCTAGAGTACTGGAGTGGGGTGCCATTGCCTTCTCCGATTTCATGCAAAGATGGGCTCAATAAAGGACAGAAACATTATTAATGTAACAGAAGCAGAAGACATTAAGAAGAGGTGGCCAGAATACACTGTGTACACTAGGGCAGCCGTAACAAAGTATGGCCACTGTGTGGCTTCAGTGGCAGGAGTTTATGTCCTCGCAGTTCTGGAGGCTGAGAGTCCAAGATGAAGATGTTGTCGGGGTTAGCCTCCTGTGAAGGCCTCACTCTTTGGCTGACAGATGGCCGTCTTCTCCTGTGTCTTCATGATCTGCTCTTTATGTGTGCATCCAAGGTTTTCCCTCCTATAAAGACACCAATGCATTAGGACCTGATCTAATGACTTCATTTAACCTTCATTTTCTCTTTAAATCCTTATTTCTCAGTACATTCACACAGGGAAGTACTGGGAGTTAGAAATTCAACATATGACTTTCGGGATGACAAAATTTAGCCCATAGCAGCACCTTCTTGCTTTTTCCTCATTTCTGTCCTTCCAAAAAGCCCTTTCTGTGTGTTTTCACAGCATCTTGTATATTTTCCCTATCACAGCACTTATCACTGCTTCAATTTCTTATTTACTTGTTTATATTTCACATTAGACTCATACATCTGAGTAGAACTCTGCTTTGTTCTCCCTGTATTTTCAGTTCCTGGAGCAAATAGATTTCTAATTAATCCTTGAATATTTGTTGAATGATTAAGTTCTTGTTACCACCTCTAACTATATGAAATTAGACTGAGTATTTATTCCATATTTATGATGTCTCAGATAGTATGTGTGTCTTATTTCTTGTAAAAATTACAAGAGCCCCATAAGGTAGATAACATCCCTGTTTTATAGCTGAGGAATTTGAGGCACAGAAAGGTCAAGCAGCTTACCCAAGGTCAAAGAGCAAGTCATATTGGTGAAGATGGAATTTGATCCCAGGAAGTATAACTTCAGAGTCTTCATGGTTAAACACAATACTGTTTCTTGGTAGAACAACAGTGTGTTTTACAGTTACACCAGCTGCTGGCTTGCCCACGTTGATCCCAATTCTCCCCCTATCCATGTCCTAAACTAAGGGTTTTTTTTTTTTTTTAAGTGATTGTCTTAAGAGTGATGAAATGGAGGTAGAAGGAAGGGAGGGGAGCAATCAGCATGTTTGGGGCACACCTTGAGGGTTGTGTTTGGAAGCAAGTTAGTGGGAAGAGAAATAGTGAAGGCGCTGTAGGAGAGGCAGTCTAGACGAGAGTGGACTCACTACAATTTTCATCATCCGTCTTATCTTAGAGGAGAACAACTTACAAAGTCTTTACAGTCTTCAAAACCCTCTCCCTTTTATCATCTCAGGTGTTTCTGAGACAGTCAACTGACATAAACTGAGAAGATATTATTATCTGTGTTTTATTGGTAAGGAAACCAATTGAGATTGGCGAAGTACATTGGCCAACATTGGCAAGCTAGGCATTGGAGATCCATAAGATTAAATTCTAAGCCTTTTTCCCTTTTCTTCCTGGGGTTGACTTTAACATGGGAAAGAAGTAGAGAAAGAATTTCAGGGAGAACACCGTCAATCCAGAGGAGAGAAGAGAAAGAGTGTCCTGAAAAGGAGGCTGAATTGGATTGCTAGGAAACATTGAAGGAGAACTAAGAAGTTGCTGGTGGCAGAAGTCAATGGATCAGGGAGCCTCAAGAGTTGAACTCATCGAGGGAGCTGACTTACATGATGGCTTGATGCACGTGAATGCTCAGAAGTTGGCAACTGGGAGATCATTGAGCATGTTCTAGAGCCTGTTCTCAGTGCTACAGTGTGGTCAGGTCTCAGTTGTCATCCAGATGAACTCTTCTCTCTGAATGCAGTTTATATTTTTTTCTCTAGAATTTCCATTAGTTGAATAACACCAAATTGCTAGATACCTTTTTATTTGCTTTTGTTTGTTTGAATTCTCTTTGCCTGAAGACATATATCTTTGATCTTTCCTCACGATGAGTCCTCTGTAGCAGATTTGTTTGCAACTCCAAAGTACATGTTTGCTCTGGCCTCCCCCTTCACACACCCAGGTCCCCTTTGTTGTAATGCAAACAAGACTATTATTTTAAAACCTCTATCTCTGAGATATGGCATCTTAATTTTCATCTTGACTTTCTTCCCTTTCCTTCCATGGGCTAGAATTAAAAATTAGGTATGTTTTAGAAATATGTCTAGAATTAGAAATGACATTTTCTTCCGTGTACCTTGAGGGTTCCTCAGCTTTCCTTCCTCCCTCTAATCCGTTTGCTGACTCTCTAAACTGTTGTGCTGTGGTGGCTGCTCTTTGAGATCAACTTCTAATGAGGATGTGATGTGTTTAACTGGTGTGCAAGTCTGCAATGAGGTCGCTGAACCCAGAACAGGTGAACGTAATGTTATTTGTTTAACTTTTAACAATTCTTATGGATTCTCTATTCTCCCTGCCAGAATTGAGCCTCATTACTGAATTTTCTTATTTACTAGGATAAGAGCACACTAGCTTGAGGTAGAGACACTATTCTGGTTGCAGATAACTTTTGGGGAGGATCATGGGGTGAAGCAATGCTTGGTCTGGATGCTTTTCTATACTTTAGCAGAATATCTTGTGGCCAGGAACCTAGACATTTAATTTTCATACTGGATGTCATTCACTTCTTGACCAATGTTTCAGCCCAGTATTGGTGTACAGAGACTTGAGTATTCATTGCTGCCTCACCCCTCTGCCTTGATGTGAAGAACTTGGGTACTGTCTGTCTTGTATCTAAATTATAGGCGATGAATTTGTCTTTGGATGAGCAGTGTGACCCTTCTTCAAATATAATCAACTCATTCCTGTCTCTGAGGCTTTGATAATTGCTTTCTTCTCAAGTTCTCATCCCCATTTTTCCTGCCTATGCATATTCTGCCTGCTCTTTAAATTCCATCCAGGTGCTATCTCTTCTCAGAAGCCTTCCATATTATGAAAGTGAACAGTCCTCCTCTGTATTCTAATAGCTCTTGTCATCTCTAGCCATGACCTAATGTACGTTACTAATTTATTTTCTGAGTGTTTAATCTTTGCCACTAGATTCTAAGCTCTCCAAGGCCAATGACTCTGCCCTTTTCAATCTTTGTATGACCAGCATCTTTCTAGCACAGAGATTTGTTTATAGTAGGTGTGAAATAAATGTGTGATATTGGTTGATTTATGAGCATGCTCTCTAACACAAGACATATGGAGTTCATTGGCTTGGTGCTTGAGTGTCAGCACCCCCACTACCACCCCTTTCTCCAAGTTATCCTCTTGGCCTGGTCCAGCTGAAGCTGTGGAAAGTAGATAAATCACTCAGCTCCTAGGTCAGACAGCTCAGAGACAAATGAACACAGCAGGTTGTTGCCACTATAATGATGCAGTGGCTGTGCTGTTTGCCAGTTTCTGGACAACAATAGATTGCCTTCCTTCCCTTAACTTTAATTCTGTTTCTCATAAGCCTGAAATTGCACTTGCTATTTTCCAACTTTTCCCCTCGCCCTGCCCTAGTTCATGTCAGTGTCCCTTAACTAACATTTTTATGGCTTGAAAATCAATTCTGTACCAGATATAAAGACATACTCTGTCTCCAGCCTTTGTTCTCAGTACTAGCTTCAGCACCCTGTGTTAGCTCAGTGCTGTGGCTTCAGTCCTACTTGATGGTTTCTAGTTTCTGATCCTTTTTATTTGAACTCTGGTTAGATCTGTGTCGATGTTTATGAAATAGATTTTCTCATGTTCTCCTTTCATCAGTTTATTCCCAGATAATAGAATCTTTGGAATTATGGAACTGTAAAGATAACTGGTTTGATTCTTGCTAAATGAAAGCCTCACATATGATCTCCAGTTCAACCTGATGATTTTGGGGAAAAAGGAAAGACTTGTGGGCTAAAGCAGAGGATTTGGAAAAGACTTTATTGGTTTTCATTGGCCAAGTTCAGAGTAGTATTCAAGATCCCTTACAACCCAGACTCAGATTACTTTGTTTTTGCTTTATGCCAACTATGCGGTTCTTTAAAGTCAGCACCATGGACAGGGGAGATTAGCTCCGGGAATGGCTGGGGCAAAACTCACTCTGGGGAAGTTTAGTAGGGCACAAAGGGATCACTTTTAATTCTTAGGGATGACTTTATTTAAAGACACATGCATTGTGAGTTCAGAAACTTCACGAAGGACACGTTTGCTGCCCTAAACAATCATCCAAAGTAAAATCATCAGTTAAAAAGAAAACACAAAACACAGAGCATGTTCTTTGGAATCAAAATATCAAAACTTGAATTCTAACTTTTTAAATACTTACTAAGTGTATGACTTTGGGCTGATACCTTCTCTGAGAACCAGTTTCTTTTTGTGTAGATTTGGGTATCTACTACCCTTAGAAACTCCTTGCCATTGCTACTAGCATAGCCCTTGGTATCTTTCTGCAATCCCTTCACTGCCCTGTCTGCTACTGAATACTGGTAGATCACAGTATATCCCAGTGTTCATCCCTGTCACTCACCTGACACAGTCCAGCCTTGATGCACTGGACACAACACAGACACTCTTGTCTCTACCAGACACTGCGTGGCAGCCTAAGGCACAGAGGCCTTTCTGGGCAACCTATATAGAGCTGGGCTTGCTAGCTCTTTTGTTTGCATACACCGAATTTGAGACGGGCTATCATTAACCAAATGGAGAGCAGCTGTGCTTACTGAGAAAGTGTGCTTCCTCAGATTTGTGGACATGCTAGAAATTCCACAGACAGAATGTCTGGCTCAAGAGGCCTCAGGAATATGTGAAAATGCCTCAGTTAATGTTCCAGAAAAACCCCTTTTTCTCTGGCCTAATCTCTCCTGGGTTGATCTAGTGATGAATTCTTAAATTTCCCAATTAGATGATTATGCATTTGGGATGAGTAGGATTTTTCTCTGTTAAAAGGCAAATTCCAATAGCAGGATCTCACATTAAGCAGTTCCCAGACAGTGACACCTCCTTTAGTGTGAATTAAGGCTGGCAACTTCCTCTAGAACTTAAACGCAGAGCTGGAAAGAGACCATGTGAGGGAGAAAAAAGTCCAGAATACAAATCCCCTCACCTGGAGGCTACCAGAATGGGGAGAAGCTCACAGATGGAAGGCAGAGCTGCCAAAGACCATGTATGCACACCTCCAAATTGGGTCCAGAGTTGCCACTGGCTGAAGTTAGATTCATTTTTATTTGTTCTTGCAATATGTTCAAACTTATGATTTGCCATCTCTTCCACCTTTTTATCTCTCTCTTCCCCAACACTACATTTTTTTATCTCTTCTTTTTGTCTCCATTCTCACTGGTCCAGGATCCAAGTTGCGACCAGTATCTTACAGTGCATATTACCTTCTGTGCATGTGTGCTAAGTCAGGTGTGTCTGACTCTTTGCAACCCTAAGGACTGTAGCCTGCCAGTCTCCTCTGTCCATGGCATTCTCCGGCAAAAATACTGGAATGGGTTGCTATGCCCTCCTCCAGGGGATCTTACCAACCCAGGCATCAGATTCGTGTCTCTTAGTTTCCTGCATTGACAGGCAGGTTCTTTACCACCAGTGGTGGTGGTAGTGGTGGTGAAGTCGCTCAGTCGTGTCCGACTCTTTGCGACCCCATGAACTGTAACCTACTAGGCTTCTCTGTCCATGGGATTCTCCAGGCAAGAATACTGGAGTGTATTGCCATTTCTTTCTCCAGGGGATCTTCCCAACCCAGGGATTGAACCCAGGTCTCCTGCATTGGAGGCAGACGCTTTAACCTCTGAGCCACCAGGGAACACCCCCAAAATGGCTTGTGGTGACACAGTTTCTGGAATGGTGGCATGAGATGCTCCATGGACCCTCTCCATTCAGAGTCTCTGGAGATTGTCTTCAGGGTATACAGCAAATGAAACATTTGCTCAAGATAGTTTACTGAATCCCAATAAGGGCATTAACAGTGTGAAACATTTGTGCTACAATTCATGTCCCTCCCTTCTCACTTTCCCAGCTACCCTAACACCCACTCCAGGCAAATGCAACCAGGATCATAGGACTCCCTTTTCACTCAGTTCCCTGATAAGGGCTGTTATGTCTCTTAGGGAAGGACAGGCCATCAGCACGTCTCACCCTACCAGCCCTCCCATCTCTGTGTTTCAGAGTCTTTATTCCTGGCAAGAATAACTAAGAGGTCTGGGGCTTTCTTCCTCTACCCAGTCCCTGCTTATAAGGTAGAAAATATATTTCAGGCATGGAAGGCCAGAGATAGAGGGACCCCCAGTCACCTCATCCTAGCTTGGTTATAAGGCAAAGGCTCCTTTCCAGGAAATGAAAGCTGCAAAAACGAGGATACTGTTAAAGGTCAAGGATCAGGGGGGTGACTCTGAGAGAAGTAGGTTATTGTCCTTGCTCCCAGCTATGGAGCAATGGTACAGATTTGCTGCTCAAGAGGAGAGGCAGGCCATAAGAATTAGAGCTCTAAAGCTATCCCTAAGAGAACTGACTTTATTTGTACCATGGTATGAGGAAGTTCAAACTCAGGATTATTCTTCAAACCAATGGACATTATAGTGACAAGCAATTAAGAGGAAATTGGCAGTACTATGGGACCAACAAACTAAACCATATAGAAATGAGACCATATATAAATTTACCAGAGAGAACTATAGAAAGAGATCGCTAACAAGAACCCTCCTGGGGTTAAAACAAACCTCCAAGTCTGTCCTCAAAGATTACCCCTGCAAAGGGACCTGCATTTAATTACAACAGACCGTGGAACAATTTATGCCCCAGGGTATTGTCAAAATAATAGAATAATCAGTCAGCAATTAGTGGAGGCTAATAGCTGGGCACAGTATCAATGGAGGCAGACAACAGAGAGATCAGCAAAAGAGACAGAAAGATCACTAATAAAATCACTGCCATCCCAGAGTAACGATTTGCATGCCCAAGGCTGAACCCTCTGAGCAGGAATATCAGAGGCTGCTTTCTTAAGGAGAAATAAGCTACAAAATAATCCAGCCAGCTCATCAAACAAATAGCAAACAACAACAAACCCCAGAGGAGATCAGCATACAGAGTTACATTATCTAAAATGTCCAGTTTTCAATAATTACAAGACATGCAAAGAAATAGAAGGTGACCCAGATGGGAAAAAAGCAGGCCACAGGAACTGTCAGTCAAGGATCAAATGTCAGATTTAGCAGACAGAGACTTTAAAGTAATTATAAGCATTGTTGTTGTTAAGTTGCTAAATCATGTCCGACTCTTTGCGACCCCATGTACTGTAGTCCACCAGGCTCCTCTGTCAATGGGATTTCCCAGGCAAGGATACTGGAGTGAATTGCCATTTCCTCTCCGGGGGATCTTCCTGACCCAAGGATTGAACCCATGTCTTCTGAATTGGCAAGCAGATTCTTTACCCCTGAGCCACCAGGGAAGCCCCAACTATCGGCATACATCAGAGACATTGCAGGTTTGGTTCCAGGCAATGATTTGGTTCCAGGCAACTTCAATAAAGCATGTATCACAACAAACTGACTCACTAAGTTTTTGATTTCACAATGTGTATATAAGCTGTGTTTACACTGTACTATAGTCTGTTGAGTGTGAAATAGCATTATGTCTAAAAAGTATACATATCTTAATTTAAAAATACTTTATTGCTAAAAAATGCCCGAACAACTATAGTAATAACATTAAAGATCACTGATCACAGATAAGATCACTATAATAAATATAACATTAATTTAGAAGTTATTAATTTAATTATGGAAACTATTGTGAGAATTACCAAAATGTGACACAGAGACATGAAGTAAGCAAATCCTGTCAAGAAATAGTGCTGATGAACTTAACTGATGCAAGGTTGATACAAACCTTCTATTTGTAAAAAGTGCAGTGTTTGTGAAGTTCAATAAAGCATAGTGCAATAAAATGAGGATAAAATGAGGTCTGCCAGTATTATAAATATATTCAAAGAACTAAAGGAAAGTGCACTTTTAAAAGTAAAGGGAGGAAGGGAGGTATAATCACTATGTCTAATAGAGAATAATAATGAAGAAATAGAAATGATAAAGAACAAGATGGAAATAATGAAGGTGAAAACTACAATAGCCAAAATTAAAGTTTTACTAGAGGGGCTTACCTGTAAGTTTAATTTGGGAGAAGAAAGAATCAGTGAACTTAATGGTACAATTAGAAACTATGCGCTCTGAATAACAGAAAAAATGAAGAAAAGTGAGCAGACTCAGAGAAATATGGGCTACATATGTGTAATGAGAATACCATAAGGAGAAGATAAAAGAGGGCAAAAAAAAATGTATTTGAAGAAATTATGGCTGAAAGCTTTCTAAATTTGATGAAAACCATTCATTTACACAACCAGAAAGCTCAACAAATTCCAAATGATGACCATAAACAGATTGATGCCCAGATATATCACTTTAAAAGAGTTGCAAGCAGCAAGAGAATGTGACTCATAATATATTAGGAGACTTCAATAGTCTTGTGAACTAATTTTTATTGGAAACAATAGAGCCCAGAAAGCAGTGGGTTGACATACTCAAAGTGCTGGATAAACAATAACAACCAAGATTCGTATATCCAGCACAACAATCTTTTGAAAATGAAGATAAAATAAAAACATTCCCATTGACTCATAATATATTAGGAGACTTCAATAGTCTTGTGAACTAATTTTTATTGGAAACAATAGAGCCCAGAAAGCAGTGGGTTGACATACTCAAAGTGCTGGATAAACAATAACAACCAAGATTCGTATATCCAGCACAACAATCTTTTGAAAATGAAGATAAAATAAAAACATTCCCATATAAACAAAATCTGAGAGCTTTTGTTGCTGGCAGGTCTGCAAGAAATACTAAAGGAAATTCTCAGGATTAAAAAAAAAAAAATGACTCCAAGCAGTAATTTGAAACCATAGTAAAAAAAGAAAGACTAAAAGATAATTATGTTATTATAAAAGATAGTATAAAAGCATATTCTTTTTTCTTCTCAACTGATTTAAAAATTAATTTATTGAGCAATATGTGCACAATTCTATTGTTTGGGATTTTAACAAAGAGAAATGATATTTTTTGACAATACAAGTACCAGGAGATATTGGGAGAAAACTGTATTGGAACAAAGAAATGGCACTGGTTGGTAACTTTAATTTTTACAGGAACAAAGAACCAGAAATGGCAAATAAGATGGTAAGTACAACAAACTCTATAAATAAATATTAATTCTCCTCTATTCTCTAAACTTCTTTAACAGACATAAAATTATATAAAGTCATACCATGAGAGTGTATTTTGAGGTTTGTAGCTTATCTACATATAATACATATATCAATAACAGCACAACAAGGGAAAAGAAGGTATAAGTTTATATAGGAGTAACACTGCTGTGTCATAGTGTACCTAAATTGGTGAAACTCTGAAATGAAATGGATTTATCCTTCTTGTTGTTGTTCAGTTGCTCGATCATGTCCAATTCTTTGCAACCCTGTGGACCACAGCATGCCAGGCTTCCCTGTCCTTCACCATCTCCCAGAGTTTGCTCAAACTCATATCCATTGAGTCAGTGATGCTATCCAACCATCTCAGCCTCTGACAACCGCTTCTCCCGCCTTCAATCTTTCCCAGGATCAAGTTTTTTCCTATTTAATAAAAAAGCCAACAGAAGGAAGGAAACGAGATTTGAGCACAAGTTATAGAAATATAGAAAATGATAGAAAATATAAAAAAGCAAAAGTTGTTTCTTTGAAAATACCAACAAAATCGGCAAATCTTTAGCTAAACTGACCAGGCAAAAATAATGACTTAAATTACAAAAATCACTCTAAGTCACAGAATTATGGAGGTCTTGGACAATGAAGTAACCCATACACAAAAAGACACACACACAAACACACACACACAATTCTAAAAGATGATACAAGACTGGTACTGTCTTCTTATAAAAACTATCAGAATCAACAAACTGTTAGAGCCAGCAGAGGAGTTCAGGTATGAAACAAGATGATGTAAAAATATATAGTGTCTCTCTACATTAGAAGTAACAAAACTGAAGACATAACTGAGTATAAAAAGCCATTCACAATATCAAGAAAACCCTTCAGGATATATAAGGATCAATCTAATGAAGAATGTACAAAACACAAGTAGAAAATATTATATTAAAGGACATCTAAGACTTTAAAAAAGAAAAAAAAAGTGCTGTGTTTATAGGTAGGACATTCATGACAATCAGTCAGTTCAGTTCAGTTCATTTCAGTCACTCAGTCGTGTCCGACTCCTTGCGACCCCATGAATCGCAGCACGCCAGGCCTCCCTGTCCATCACCAACTCCCGGAGTTCACTCAAATTCACATCCATCAAGGCAGTGATGCCATCCAGCTGTCTCATCCTCTGTCGTCCCCTTCTCCTCCTGCCCCCAATCCCTCCCAGCATCAGAGTCTTTTCCAACCAGTCAACTCTTCGCATGAAGTGGCCAAAGTACTGGAGTTTCAGTTTTAGCATCATTCCTTCTAAAGAAATCCCAGGGTTGATCTCCTTCAGAATGGACTGGTTGGATCTCCTTGCAGTCCAAGGGACTCTCAAGAGTCTTCTCCAACACCACAGTTCAAAAGCATCAATTCTTCAG